>PVKS010004094.1:0-96824 GCA_004027875.1 Aplodontia rufa
CAGTGTAACAGTGTTTCTCTTTTCCCACAGCCCCTCCAGCATCTGTCGTTGTTTGTATTTTTCATTTTTGCCACCCTAACAGGAGTGAGGTGGTATCTCATTGAAGTTTTGATTTGCATTTCTCTTATAGCTAATGATGTAGAGCATTTTCTCATATATTTATGGGCTTTCTGGACTTCAAGTGGAGAGAAGTTTCTTTTAAGTTCTTTAGCCCATTTATCGATTGGATTTTTTGCGAGTTTGGATTTTAATTTCTTTAGTTCCCTATAAATTCTGGATATTAGCCCTCTGTCCGAGGTGTAGCAGGCAAAAATTTTCTCCCATTCTGTGGGTTCTCTGTTGATGTTCTCAACTAAATCATTAGCTGTGCAGAAGCTTTTTAGTTTAATTGCATCCCATTCATTTAATTTTGATTTTACAGCATGCACCATAGGAGTTCTATTAAGGAAGAAGCGGCCGACTCCTATAAGGTGTAGTGTTGACCCGACTTCTTTTTCTAATAAATTTAAAGTTGTAGGCTTAATATCCAAGTCTTTGATTACAAAAAAATTTTTAAAGAGGTAATAAAAATATGCAGGCAGATGCTGTGTCTTTTAATATATCAGTGGGTTCAATTTTAATATTTAGTTTACTCAAATTCTAAAGAATAGATTTCTCTTCGGTCACACAGCTGACAGAGGTTGGTCAAATAAATTTTTTCAACCAAGGCAATAAAGAGTGGCTTATAGGCAATTTCAAATGCTCACACTTAAGTTTTAGCCAAATAAGTAATTAATCTAGGGGACATGGAAGGGAGGCAGATCTTAAATAAATCAAGCTATGTCACTAGTGAAAACTGAAAGCCAATTTTCAAACATGTTCTACTGCTCTGAGAATTTAAATCTCACAACTTATCAGGCAGGCATCCCTCTCTTTTGCAAAGACTTTTTTCTACCCTCCTGCCTACAAAAATACTGAAGAAATTACTTACAGCTTTAAGGGTAAGATCACACTGGAAAACAAGGGTCCTGAGTTGTGTTAAAATTTCTCTTTTGGTATTTTCTAAATCATTTCGTCTTTCTTCTACATTTGTTACACAAACTTTGTAGAGTTCATTTGCTTCTTCTACCTTTAGGATATTAGGGGAAAAAAACAATGATCACTAGAATTTATATTTTAAGATAAATACTTATTGTAATAAAGTTAAATTTCAACAACTGAAAATCCTTTATTCATGAAAATTCTGAAATAGTCTGTCTATATTTTAAATAAAATACTTCTAAAGATAACAAATAGTAATCACTCTGATCAGTGATTCAGGGGTACTTGGCTTTAATAAACAAATAAAATTTATAATTAGTATACTGTCTATAAAGTAAATGTTTACTTCTATTTAAAATACAATTTTCTATTGATATTTACCATTTATTCCACAGAATTTGTTTACTGAACTGTATTTCATATATAATACAAAAATTTGTCTATCTTTGCTAGCAGGTGCTAAAATTAGCACATATACAATACACAAAGAGTTCACTTTCTGAAAAAAAAGTCAAAAATATTAAACTACTTATTTAAGATACTTCTTTCACAAATGAAACCCCAGATTTTTTAAAATTGTTTCAACATAATCTTACATATTGGAGGGAATCGTTACATTCATGCATACATAGATATTGACAAAGTGAGCTAAGCCCAATCCTTGTTTAAGATCTGCCCCTCTTCATCCATTTCCCAATTTCATGTCTCCTTTGTAATACCCCCATGCTATAGACAGAAATGAGCATGTACATGCATATTTATTATTGAAATTTCTGAGTTTATATGCCTACCTTAGATTGGCTTCTCACAGGAGTTGACTGTACCCAGCTGTATTGATAACCACCCCCTTTTCTGTCCCTTCCCTCTGTCCCACTCTCCCTTCTTCCCCCTACCTTCATAGCTATGGTTCCTCCAGCTTATGTGATATTTCAACTTGGGTAAGTTTATTAATTAAACTAGGCTAACTTTCATCCTATCTTAGGTTTTACTCTAGCTTCCACATGTGAAAGAGAAACCTCAAATTTGTATGCCTCTTAGCATAGTCATTCTCTAAGTGTGGATTGCCACTAGTAGTAGCAACATCACCTGAGAACTTGTTAGATATATGTTGCTTGGATCTCACCCTTGACCTACACAATCAGCAGCTGAGGTGGCCCAGAAGTCTGCTTGAATAATCCTCCTAGATGATCCACACACATACAAAAGTGTAAGAAATAAACCTTTTATAGATTATTGCTAATTCAACTTCCAAATAACAAAAAAAAGATTACTTTTTGAAGAGCTTCCTCTTCCAACCTTCGCTTTTTTTCTAACTGTTTGTTGAGATTTTTTGCTAAACCACCACTTGTATACAGATGCTCCTCTTCAGCACGAAACATGGAAGATTTTGCTTTTTCATATTCATCTTGACGCTGCATGCATAACAATTTTGCCTTTTTGAGAGCAGTTTCTGTTTCAAGCTACACAGAAAAGGGTATATTAAACACAGAATTTGAAAGAAACTCTACTGTACACGTTTCTTTAGCATTTTCAGGAAGATAGTTAAGATAGTATTAACTAAATAAGGTACGGAGCTGCAGCAATGGCTCAGCAGTTATAGTGCTTTCTTGGCACTCCTGAGGATGAGGGTTCAAACCCCAGCACCACATACAACTAAGTGTCGGAGCAAGGAAACCCACATGAAAAACTAAATAAAAGTTATTCTTTTACTGTTCCTCATTCTCTCTTTTTTTTTTCCTTAAAGAGAGAGAGAGAGAAAGACAGAATCAATTTTATGTAGTTTTTCATGTGGCTTTCATTGTTGGGACACTTGTTTGTGTATGTGGTGCTGGGGTTTGAACCTGCATCTTCGTGCATGGCAGGCAAGCACAGTAACCACTGAGCTACTGCTCCAGCCCTCCCTCTTTCTCTTAAAAAAAAAAAAAAATTAAGGTATATGGTTATATAATATAGATGATTTTTATATTTCACAAAAAAGTACATGAAACTTCATTATAACACTAACCATTTTATTTTGTTCCTGTTTCCAAAGTTCTTTTATTTCTTTCCTTTGTTTTTCCATTTCATTTTTCCTCCCCAGTAGAGGCTGTCAGAAAAAAAAAAAAATATATATATATATATATATACATATATATTTAAAAAGCAGAAAAAGAAAAGAATTATTTTCTGAAAGCATAATGCTGCAAAAAAACCTGCATATTATATAAGTAAATTAATATTACCTGTACAAATTTGTTGGCTTGGAGAGCTGCAATTGTTTGTTGTAAAAGTTGACTGTTCTTAATGTCATTAAGAAGAGCACTGGTAAATAGAGACTGCAGTGGCATAAACTCCTAGAATTTAAAATGGAGAAAGAAATTTTATAATAGAAATGCACTAGAGTTCAGATCCACATGCTATTCTTTGTTTAGATGTTTTCTCCCAGAAAAATGACTAATCATGAACATGATGAGAAAAATACTGAAAGCTAATTATAACAATAAATTAGCAAATTAGTATCAAGATAATCCACATTTGTATAAAATGGTGAATTTCCTAGTTTTTTTCATAATGAACAGTCATATAAATTTAAAATAATTTTATTTCATCAACAAAAAGATTAGCAATTAAGTTCTTTCTTCTAGTAACTAAAATTTTCTGAATTTACGCAGCACTATTTGGGAGCTCATCTGAGTAGTCTGTTGTTATAGAATCCTAGAAGTTCACAAAACACTTACCTGTAGTCCAATGTTAGCTCTAGTCGCCTCTGCCAACTTTACAATATTTCTAGTGGACTCCAATTCTGAAAAGATTAAAAAAGGTATCAGAAGGCAAAATTAACTTATTTTTCTCTTCCATACTCTAAAATTATTTGCAGTTCTCCATTTAACAAGTGATCACACAGCCAAGCGCTATGGCACATGCCTATAATTCCAGCAACTTGGGAGGATGAGACAAGAGGATCACATGTTCACAACCAGTTTCAGCAATTGAGCAAGGCCCTAAGCAACTTAGTGAGATCCTGTCTCAAAAAAAAATATAAAATGGGTTGGGGATGTGGTTCAGTAGTTAGGCACTCATAGGTTTAATCTCTGGCACCAAAAAAAAAAAAAAAAAAAAAAAAGTGATTACACATCCCAGCATGCATATTGATAAATGCAATAATTTTTAATTTTAAGTGTTCATCAGAATCAACTGGGAAACTTCAATACTTGGACCAGACTTCACCTCTCTGAGTAATGGAACCTAAGCCTTTGTACTGTCCCTTTATAAGACTACTGAGGTAAATCTAATTAGCACTCTTTATTAAAATTAAATAAAATAGTATAGTGTAAAGAGCACAGACTTTGGTACATTCTATTTTCTTCCAGTTATGCTATATGACCTTAAACAAATCTGTTATATGACCTTAGGAAAATCACTTATCTTATTTGTCTCAGCTGTGACTAGGGCTAAAAAGTCTATCTTGCTTACTTCCCAGGAGTTTGGAGGTCTAAATGAGATAATGCATATTCTTTTTGTTTTTCAGGGCTGAGGACCGAACTGAGGGCCTTGCATGTGCTAGGCAAGTTCTCTGAAACCGAGCTAAATCCTTAACCCCTGAGACAATGCATATTAAGTAATTTTTTCAACTGTAAAACACTAGGTTAATATTAACTATTAAAATGTTTCTTCAGGCTGGGGGTATAGCTCAGTGGTTGCAGAGTATAGAGTGATTGTCTAGAATACACAATGTATTACTGATATGGAATCATAATACTCACAGTCTGTAGAAAACAAATCATAAACAATTTAGTTCTTATACTGCAAATTTAATCAGATGCTCCAAAGTTCAACTCACCCAAGTTAAGCTTTTTTTCAACCCATGACACTATGTTCTTTGTATATTTTGACCATGTTTTAGCATATGACAAGGCCAATTCAATAGAGTCAGTATTCTTTAACAGCACATTATCTAATTCTATAGGAGAAAAATTTCCTGAAAATAAAAATATCATAATAAGCATCTGTTAAATATGGTCTAGCAATAATTCTAAACAAAGCAGCATTCAGACAAATATATAAATTAAAGGTACAATCCGAACTTAAAATGGTTCCAATTTATAACATATTTTTGCCTTACTATGTATTTCTAATATTCAAGTTACAAGCCTTATATTCTTCATCAACCTGTATCAACACATTATTTATCTTCTCAACTCGGTTTTTTCCTATCTTATACATAACATTAACATTTTGCATTTAAAATGAATACACTAGGTGTACTAAGCAAGAAGAGATTAAGTAATCCACATACTTATTGAAGTAAATTGTAAAACTTTTGACAAAAGTTGTAAGTACACTGAGTGTTACCTTTTTCAATGGATGACTCCACGGAGTCCACAGAAATGTTTTCAAAAGACTTTATAACATGGAAGAAACAAATTTATGATTAGAGCAAAAGACAAAAAAAAAATTTCTGCTTCAGAATTTTACACTCCAATTTGTTACTAAGACACAATTTCTGCAAAAGAATTTCAAGTATTTAAAACTCAACAGGCCTTAGAAGTCTGTTTAAATACCAGAACACTTTCTAAGAATTATATGGCTTTTTACTACAGCAGTTCTCAAGATCCAAAATGAATAATCTCATTGTTTACTAACAGCATTAGTTAACACAAATGAATCTGTGTAAAACAAAATTTTGCAGATCCCAAAAGTATTAGGGAAGGTAAAGAAGTGATCTAAATAGAATGCTGTCTAAACAGAACATACAGATCTGTCTTGTCCAGCCATCTTTTGCCATTTTATTACATGATAAGCATGTCCTTGAATGTTTATTGGGCAGTTTAGCATTTAACTTTCTGTAATGATGCAATATATGGTCACTATTAGCTACCCAAACATTTAAGAAGTGTCTAATATGACTAGCAAACAAATTTTTGCTTTTATTTATTAAATTAAATTTAAAGAACTAAATGTGACTAGTGGCTACTTTATTAGGTAGGGCTAGAAAATACCATCTACCAAAATTGTTAAGTCTTAAATTTCATGCACTTGGTTGGGCAACAAAAGATATGTAAGGATTCAATGCAAAAGGGACCAAAAAGACCTGCATCTCAAGTCCAGCTCTATTATTTGCTATGACATTGGGCTACACATTCAAGCTCACCTAATTTTAGTTTTCCCTTCTGTAGAAAGGGGATAAGAACACTATTGTCATAAGGTTGTTTTAAGAAGTAAGGTGATGTAATGTTATTACCACAGAAGATATACAGTAAGCACTACTAAATTTTTGCATTTATTTTTCAAAAGCCTTCACTGAACAAAGTAAATTTATTAGGATTATATCATTATGAGGTTTTTTTTTTTTTTAAAGAGAGAAGGACAGTGAGAGAGTGAGTGAGAGAGAGACAGAGAGAATCAATTTTTATTGAGTTTTTCACATGGCTTTTGTTGCTCTGACACTTAGCTGTGTATGTGGGTGCTGGGGTTTAAACTCGTATAATTGCGCATGCTGGGCAAGCGCTGTAACCGCCGAGCCACCACTCCAGCCCCCCATTATGAGCTTTTTAATTTTAATCTCTAGGGAAAATTAAAACTTCAAAAAAGGAAAAACAAGGGGCAAAATTTTTAAAAGGGGCGAGGAAGGGAGTATCTTCCTATTAAAAGTCAGTACAGAGTGTGTCCACCATGGAGAAACAGTTATAGGAAATATGATTCACATCTAAAATTTAAATTGTTCAGAGCCCTGCTACACACATAAAATGTTTTATTATCTTCTGAAGAATCAGTAACAATTTTAAAGGGTAAACTTGAGAAAGAATCATGAATAACAGTAAAATATTTGACAATTGTTAACACTCTTCCTCATTCTCCTTCATTCATCAATGGATAGTTTCAGAAATGGCCCTAAATATTTTTGCACTATTAAAGTACATGTATCAAATGCCTTAGCATTCATATTCATATTTTGTATTATTTCAAGAAAGAGCTTAAGTTTTTTTTTAATCTTATTTAATCCTCCTGCCTTAGCTTCCCAAATTGCTGGGATTACAAGCATGCACCACTGTGCCTGGCTTAAGTTTTTATATTATTTTGGTATAATACAAGTACCTGGCACATTTCCAAAAATTTGTTGAAATCCTTTTTGTATCTGATCATTCTTAATAGGAAATTATCAACATATGTCCCTGATGTAGCTTAAGTATCTTGCATAAAGTGGAGAGAAAAATCAGTAGACTGAAAATATTACTACTATACTGTAAATCTTTAAAGCAACATCCTTTATACATTCCTCATGTTTTATTATTCCAAAGGTATTTTTCTTCTAATTAAAAATCATAATCCCAATTCTGTAACAAAAATAGGGATGCTGGTAGGGATAATAAAGACCTACAGGGTTGTTAACAAGTGTTTCCTAGCAAAAATCACACACTGTATGATGTGTGAAAAGACTGACACCCTCCTGACTGTTTACACTATATTTTTAAGTTTTACCAGTCTTTTAAAGATCTGTGGCAATGTCAGTAGAGAAAAAAAGGCTAAAAATACCTTACTAAAGTTTTATAACTTGTAAATATGGATTCATTATGTAAGAGGTTATAAATTATCAGGCATGATCTTTTAATAATTCAGTTCCACTTAAAAAGTATAACCAAATTATTGCTCCAGAAACTGACCATAGTATCATATTTTAAATGAACTGGTCTGGTTTTTCTTGACATAATATGGTAATTTAAACTTAACTATCAAGGAGTAATGCCAAGATTAAGACTAGCAAATAACTGAAATACTTAAAAATATTAAAGCTTCACTTTTCACACAAACTTAGCCTACCTTATTTTCCCGAGAAACAGGCAGTCGTAACAATACATCATTGCCTACATCTCCCATGAGGAAGTTTGTAAGGCTATGGGGGTGGGGGTTAAAAAAAGAAACAGACAGGCATTATACTTCTTTGTCTCAGACTTTACATTCATGCCATCTAGGACAACCTGTTTTAAGAATCTGAGAAAAAACTCCTAGAAATCTAATCACATAAATCACAAATAGTCACTTGCAAATGGATGTTTCTTCTACATAGCTATAAAGATACCTCTAAATATAGTAATAAAGCAAAATAGAATCTGGCTTCTCCAAATTGTGATATGTTACACTAGTTAGTACTTTACTTTCTATGGATTCTACTGGATTATGCAATATACTCAAACACATTTAAAGGCCCAGTACCTTTAAATGATAGTCCTCTACTTACATATTCCCAAAGGTAAATGCCAAAGTTTCAATGGAAGAAAACACTTCTTGGAATAGATCGTTCTTATTTTCTTCATTAACTTCTGTAAAATTCACAGCTACAATAAATGATAAAGAACATATTTGAAACCAGATTCATATAAAATCGTTTAATCCTTTAAAATTCTGCATTATTTCATTAAAAGATTCAGAAACTGAAAAGGCTAATATGCAACACAGAATGATCAAGTTCTTCATTAAGGATATCATATAAAAATTAATTTGCATAAAACTAACTGGCTTTACAAACTGACTACACTTTACATAATGTGACACATGTAAAAACTGACTCAACATGAAATTGGTCTATCCTGGAGTCACAGAGTCCGTTACACCAGGCCTCTTCATAGAGAGTCTTCTGTGCTGTTTTCTCTTGCTTACTGCTTTCTGGCATGAAAAAAACAGTTAAAGACACTGTGACTCAATGAAATCAATATGAAGGACATATTTACTATGATCTACCAGTAACTGAAATTTTATATACGTTGACATACATAAATCCTGTAACTCAACGCATCACATTTTTTAAATATACAGTACTAAGAGAATTTAAATTTCTATTTATTTATAGAATTACTGCCATTGGGCTCTACGGTTAAATTAATCAACATATAGCTTTCTTTTGTTTATAAAAGGGATATTCTGACATTTTGCATTTTGTTAATGCAAATTATGAAACAACTGAAAAAGGTTTCTTTCAACTTCTTCTCTTTGCACTCTTGAGAAAAGCCCAATTTACAAAGGCAAAACAGGAAGGTGGAACTGGCCTTTTTTTCCTTTAAGTAATTAAGCCATGCTACTCAGGCTGGTAGTAAGAAATGGTTCCCTGTTGCCCACCCTCTCTAGTATCCTTGCCAATAAAGTGCAGGTACAGAAACCATGTGGAGAAGAATTCATCCTCTGCTTTACTAATCATTTTAAATCTTGGATGGGGAGTTTTAAAAACAGAGTCAGCCCCATCACCAAAGATTCAGATTTTAAAAGTTTGTAGTAAAGCACAGATATTTTTCAAAAACTTTCCTAGGTAATTCTAATATGCAAATAGGGTTAGAAAGAAAGAACTCTTAGGTTGCTTACAACCGCCCCCATTTACACCTAATATTACACAATGTCGATTCCCAAAGCAAAGAAAATTACTGGGAATAAAATATGTTTTATAATTATAAAGGAATCAACTCGAGAGAAACTAATAATTCTATACATGTATGCATCTAATAAACAGCTTCAAAATGCATGAAGCAAAAACTAACAGAACTGTAACAAGAAACAGACAACTTCACAGTGATAGCCAGAGATTTCAATAACTCTCCCAATAACTGACAGCATGCATAGATGGAAAATAAGGGTAGGGAAGATCTGAACGATACTATCAACCACTTTGACAAGGCATTTACATAGAACACTCCACCTAGTAACAGCAAACACGTGTTCTTTTCAAATGAATATTTACCAACACAGGACATATTATGGGCCATAAAACATGTCTCAATGAGTTTGAAAGTATTTGTATCAGGCAAAACATGTTCTGTGACTACCTGGAATTATATCAGGAATAAAAACAGAAAAATCTCTGTAAAATTCTAAGTATCTGAAAATTAAATATCACACTTCTAAATAACCCATGTGTCAAAGATTAGAAATTAGGAAGTATTTCGAACTGAAAGAAAATAAAAACAGAACATCAAAATTTGTGAAAGAGGAAGTGGGAGGGCAGATAGAGGGGAGAATTATAAGAGAAGGAAGCATTATGACTATGATGATGATTTTACAGGAATGTGAATCTGTCAGAATTTATCAATTCATACATGTATTTGCTTGTGCTTGCATAATATATCTCTGGAAAGATGCACAAGAAAGCAGTGATAGTTATTACTTATCTAGGGAAAGAAAGGGGTAGGCAAAGAGGCTAAGGTAGGAAAAATTTTAACTAGTGAATCCCTCTCACACAATTTGCATCTAACTGCATGAAAGAACTGCACAGTAAACGAATCAAGTTTAGCAGAAAGAAAACATTAAGATTCTATAATCTTTGAGTTATAATTAAGGCTTATTTTTCTGCTTGCCAATTTATAAAAATAGGGCAAAATACATATCCTAAATACAAAACCTAAATAAAACATTCTTTTCATTTATATTACACATAAACTTCCCTACATAAATGAAAATATAATTACTAATACATCATAAATTACTGAGTTCTGAAAATGTCTTTATCTGCTTCAAAAATAGGCTGTATCTCTCATACCATATTGCAAATATTTTGTCAGACAGAACTTCCTGCTTGGAAACAGAAGGAGACACAGGAAATACAAATCACTACTATAATGAATAGGGAAAAGCTAAGAATTTTTCTTTTAAAGTTATGATAAGGTAAATTCCACATTTATAATAAAAAAGGCGAGATTCCAATTTCTCATTTCTTATGCATATGAAGTAGGTACACTTGATGCATTCAAACATGCAATGCAGACAAAATTATACATACCTTATTGTAAAGTAATCTGTATTGTGGGGCGGGGGTTGTTTCTTTTTGTTTGAGCAGTCTGGCAAATTTGAAAAATGCACTTGATAGGTAAGACCTCCAAAGCAAAAAAACTGCTCAGGTCACTGCTGTTTTTCAAAATGTAATCCGGGGATTAAGACTAAATGTTCTAAATGATCTGCATATTCCTACAATTTTTTGATCTTACCATACTATAGTTCTTCTTAACTTCTCTCTAAAATAAGCATAATAAAATGTATACTTTATAGATTTTTGCAAAGATTAAAGTTTGCAAAGCTTAGATCATTTGGCACAGAATAGACATTTAAAAAATGGTTTCCTTCTATACCCTGCCTTCCCAGGTTTGAAAACTGAATTGTCATTAAATGAAAGAATTAAATAAAAGCTTTGATTTGATCTCCATTTTGCAAGTCACTGAAAATTTTTCATTTTCAGTACCAATATTTTTTTTAGGGGATCTCAATATTAAGAGTGGGGAATGGGAGGGAGGTATTATTTAAAAACATATAATAGTAGAAAACTTAAGTTTTCTACTCTCATGAATCCTTGCTGAAACTGAGTATATTACACAAGTAATCTTCCCCTTTTGTTTCATCCAACACAAAAGTAAAACAGTAACGATCCCAAGAATAAAGACAGTCATCATGAGAAATAATATTCTAAAGACTACTTTACCTCACAGATAAAAGGTCTCCAAGGCATTCGAGAGACCACTCTCCTGTTTGTTTCTGGAATGTGGACACCAACCACACAGCCGTCCTTCCCCAGGACATCCTGACAGCACACAATAGCCACTGACACAATTGAACTAGGTCACTATTTTCAAGCATGGAAATTTTACTATCTATAGACGCAAATTTCCCTAACTAAGTAGAGTTAAGTGGCACTTGTAAACAATTTGTTTAAAAACAAATCTGGTTACTAAGCACATTTATAAAAGCCACAAGAGAAGCTACCCAGTTTTCCCACTTACAATCACCTATAGTACATCTTTATTTCAATGCTAAAAATAAAAAAGGAAACCACATACACAGGATAAATCTATTTTTAAAAAAGGGGAGGTCCTTAAGTACATGGACTATATTTTATTAACAAAATTTTTTAAAAATTTTCTCTTCGTGTCTCTCCCTTGACATTTGCCCTTCTCCCTCTCCAAATATGAGAGTGTTCACCAATCTCATCATGCTTTTTATATCCAGGTTCTTGCAATGTAGGGCACTATACTGCAATCCCACCAATCACTACAAATCTGGCCTAGTTAATGTCTGCATTTGACCTTTGAAATTCACGACATGGAAACCCTCTCCCCAAAAGTCTCTGTTTTCTTCAGCCAACCTTACTATACTCCCTTGGTGCCTATGCAGGCGTCTCTCACAGAACTGATGACAGGACTGCTATGATCTTCTCTTTGACTCCACCATATTACTGCTACCCACAGGTTCCTTCTTATAGTTTCATTACTTGCCTTATCAGTGGCATTTTATATTGATGATCAATTCTTAAGACACTGTACTTTTAAAATTCCATGACACATCTCTCTCCATGTTAGTTATTTCTCCCATTCTTCTATCTTCTGTCTGTCCCAGGATCTCACATCAATCAATACTCTACCCTACTCTGCACACTCTTAGTATCAACCTCTTCCATTATCACCTATGCAACAATACCCAAGTCCACATCTTCAACTCCAAACTTCTCCATAACCCCTAATATGTTCAAAATGTCTTCTTTTGTCAATTGAAATCCATTCCCTCTAGATGACAATTAACAAACTATCACTACCACATCTCAGAGTCTGTCTCAGATCAGACCTTCAACCCTTATCTTGCCCATTACTACTACTTTTTTTTTTTTTAAAGAAAGAGGGGCCAGTGAGAGAGAGAAAAAAAGGAGCAATTTTTATTTAATTTTTCATGTGACTTTTATTTCTCGGACACTTCATTGTGTATGTAGTACTGGGGTTTGAACTCACATACTCGTGCATGCCAGGCAAGCACCATAACCGCCAGGCACCACTCTAGCCCCTTGCCCATTACTTCTTTAAATCTCTTAATTAACTTAAATACTCCCTTTACTCTCAATCCTTCTTATATGTTGCAGCCCAGAATAATTTTAACAATTATGAGTGGCAAGTCATTTTAGAAGAAAGTCCTAATTTTTAATTGTTTTAGCACATATATGCTATGTGCGTGTTCATAAACCACACAGAATATATAGGATAACCTTATTTTATACTTTTTACTTCATTTTCACATCTTAAAATAAGCCTTTTTCTCTACTTGGTTCCTTTTACAATTGACCATTTTCTAACACCACTTGTCCTTCCATAACGAAGACCCTTATACACTAATAAACTACCTCAGAAGATCATGAACTCATCCATAAAGCCCAAATGTTAAATAGCAGTTGTTTGATTTAGGTTAGTAGTTTTACAGTGTTCTCTGCCAAGTTAAGTTTTCATTTTTTAGAGGAATAAAGCTATAGATGCAACTTACTGAAGTATTTAAACATCAAAGTATTCATAACTCTTTACTGATACACATCATACAAATGCCATGACAGGAGATGGTAATATTGTCATTATGAACCAAAATGTATCACTGGATACTTTCAGCCCATAGCAATCCACTTTTAATATATCAACCTTACCTTTCACTTTTGCAGTTAGCATTTCTGCAGCCTTCTGAAGATCAACAGAATTGAGGTTCTGATGCTTATTCATTACAGACTTTAAAACGCGGAGAAGCTCATCCAGACGTATGTGAATGACTTCTTTAAAACAGTCTTAAAAAAGAAAAAAACAAATTTGTTTCCAAAGAAAAGTTCTGGAAATCTAAGCTCCAAAAAAATCACATGAAATGTTTCAATGAGAAAGCACTTGCTCCGCAAGTTTTGCCTACTACATATTCACTTCTATTTCTACTACTGAAATCATGTAATCTTCAGAAAATCTTTGGTCGTTTTAATTTATTAAGGATTTCAAAGACTCTCATAGTTAGTCAATTTAGCAATACCTTCTTCAGTTTTCTGTCTACACATGCGCTCCAGACTTCCCTTGAAGCAACTATATAAGGTTTTCTCCTGTCTTACAGTTTTCATTACCATATATTTAATATATATGGTACCAAAGGTAAAAGCCCTAAAAAGTTTAATATATTTACATAACTAATATTTTTTAAAACACAGCTTAAGTTTCCAAATTAGAATTAATTCTTCACATTAATTATCAGTAATTGGAAAAAGTAACTCTCATGCGTAAATAAATATAAAGACCATCATTTGATTTTTAAAGAGCTGCAATATAAATTACATATGATCAGATGGATAGATCTTTTAATGAATTTTTGTGCATTTTAGAAAAATTCAATTAGTTCCTAATAGTGAAAATTTGGGGGAAAAATTTTAAGATTTCCAGATTTCTGCCTACTCTTAAAAAAAGTAAGATTGGGTTATACCAGGCCTACTACCTTCCTCTGCAGTTGGAAGAAGCAGAGCTACCTTCTCAGATGTGTACTTTTCCCAGGATCTAGTCTAACTCTAGCCTACTATGTTCATTTATACCACCCTTGGCCAGAGGGATGCAAGTAACAGTTTTATAACCTCTGAAAATTAAGCAACTTTATAATTTATCATCCAAACCAAAATACTTTAGTGAGTAAAAAAGGTGGAAGCTTTTTATAATCATGCCAACATAACAGGTATATTCTGAATTATCATATCAGATAAACCATAGGTTTTATCACCCTACCTTTAAAACTCCGAAGTAATCTTCAGAAGTCCGAAAAGACAACCATCTTAAACACAGCATTACGCCATAATTCTCCTTTCATTAACTTTGTACAGTACTAGTGCTTAATAATGGTTAAATTAACATTTTTTGCCAGGCATGGTGGCACAGGCCTGTATCCCAGCGGCTCAGGAAGCTGAGGCCCTAAAAACTAACTCAGCAAGACCCTGCCTCAAAACAAAAACAAAACCCCAAAAGGCTGGGGACCTGGCTCAGTGGTAGAGTAGCCCTGGGTTCAATTACTGATACCAAAAGAAAATAAAGCTTTTATTTAAGCACTCAGTATGTGCTAGGCTCTCTTAAAAATGCTTAAAGTGTATATTGTCCCATTTAATGCTCAGATCAATCTTATTAGTTATAAAGCCCAAAATTTTCCATTATACAAATAAGAGAACTGAGACACCCAGATTTATTTGAAGCCAGCACATTCTCTTAATGTTCTCTTAATGTTATGCTGCCTCCCTACTGAAATAGTTCAATTTAAAAACCAAAAATATTTTTAAAATAGTGTTGTAATTAAACAAATTATTCATTTTTCAAAAATGTTGTAAGATAATAATCAGAATAAGAAACGAGAGGATAAAACAAAAAATATTACAATATCATCCATCAAATATTCCATTCATTAAAAGCACTATTTTTTTTTTAAAGAGAGAAGGACAGTGAGATAGAGAAAGAGAGAGAGAATCAATTTTTATTTAATTTTTCACATGGCTTTCGTTGCTGTGACCCTTAGTTGTGTACGTGGGTGCTGGGGTTTGAGCCTGTGTACTCGTGCATGCCAGGCAAGTGAGCAACCGCTCCAGCCCCTATTAAAAGCACTATTAAGAGTGAAATAAATGTGTAGAACAGGAGCAAAGGGTACAGAGGCGGGGAGGGAGATAAAGAGCTGGGCACATCAGGGCACAGTGTATTCAGACAGAAGCAACAATAATCCTGGAAGCAGAGAACACAGTGCCTTCCAGGATAAAATTTATTTCATTCATCCATCAAATTTTATTGATAGGAAAAAACCCAAACAAATCAAGGAGATTAAGAATTAGCCTAAATAATTTTGAAAATGAGTAGAGTCTGTTAAGACTAAAGGAACAGGGGCTGGAGTGGTGGCTCAGAGGTTTCGGCGCTTGCCTGGCAAGCACGAGGACCCGGGTTCAAACCCCAGCACCACGTACACAACTAAGTGTTGGAGCAACTAAGGCCATGTGAAAAACTAAATAAAGTTGTTTCTCTCTGTCTCTGTCTCTCTCACTGTCCCTCTCTCTTTAAAAAAAAAAAAAAAAAAAAAAAAGACTAAAGGAACAGAAAAAATCTTGGGTACTGTACTCCAAATGAAAACCTTTTTTCAAAATGAATTTCTGACACTGCTATACGTGTACACTGGAATTGAACAACTGAATAAAGGGATAACACAGTGGGAGCCAGATATCTCACTGAATGGAAATCTAGAAACAAACAGGAGGAGTAGAATATAATAATCCAGGTAATGATGGATTAAAGTTGGAAACTTCAGTAAGAACTGATGTTCAACTTGATATAAATGGCTCAATATAGAAATATTTATGAATATTTATAAACACATGGATCAGTATAGACATACATATGCTTTTGCTCTGTTAGGTAAGACGGTCTAAACAAATCATACCTCAGTAGTAATAAGCATACCTAAGAACCCAGATTTTGCTTCTGAAACCATTCTCCATGGTATGGTCTAGATGAAAGGTGTCCCCCAAAAGTTCACGTGTAACAATGCAAAGGCTGAGGTGAAATGACTGGCTTACAGGAATTTTAACCCAATTAGTAAGCTAACCCCCTGATAGGGTAACTGTGTGCCTGGAGGATGTGAGTCATTAGGAGTGTACCTTTGGGTATATATTTTGTATCTGTATTTGTTTCTCTGCTTGATCCACTTTTCTCTGCATGATGTTCAGCCTCACCCAGAGCCCCAAGGAATGAAACTGGTCTTCTATGGACAAAGACCTCTAAAACCATGAGCCCTAAAATAAACTTTTCCTCCTGAAATTGTTCTTGTCAGTTTCCTGGGTCACAACAACGAAAAGCCGACTAAATCACTCAAATAAAAGGAATTGGAACTCCCTGGAGAAATGGCTAATTCTAAGACAGAAGCAAGGAAGTGCTAGAAAGTAAAGAGGGAAGAAAGACGAGAGAGCATGGGGAAGTACCAGGAAACAAAATCTATCAAATTACGTTATATCCATGTATGAATACATCACAATGAATTCTGCTTATAAGTATAATTATAATGTACTAATTTAAATAACAAAACACGAGATGACTAGACCCAGAAGACCAGGGGAAGACGCAGGAGAGGAAAAGGGAGGTACTAGGGAATGAGATGGTTCAAATTATGTTATTTGCATGTATGAATATGGCATAATGAATCCCACTATGATGTATAATTATAATACACCACTAAAGATTTTGAAAAGAAAAAGTGAGGAGAGTATGTCAAAAGTGAGGCAGATATGTCAAAGATGTACAAAAAGTCAACTGAAAGAGTTCCTCTGTCTAAAGCTGGAGCAATTGGACCAATAAATAGTACAGGTTTATACCAAAAGTATAAAATAAGTTCATATTGATACAAACGACTGATAAATTAATAAATTAAGAAGAAACAAACCTCTTCTGTAACAGAATACTAAATACTTTATGTAGATACTTTATCCTCAAAGTGGTATGGGTTAGGGGTGGAGCAGCAGTGGTTCGGAGGTTATGACGTTTGCCCGGCATGCGCAAGTACACGGGTTCAAACCCCATCATCCACATACACAACTAAGTGTCAGAGCAACGAAACCATGTGAAAAACTCAATAAAAATTGATTCCCTCTCTCTCTCTCACTTTTTCCTCTCTTTGGAAAAAAAAAAAAGAGGTATGGGCTATGCATAGTGAGTTCTTCCAAACAGTATATAGCATGCAGAAGAGGATAAAAACAGTAATTTTACTACATGGAAGGTGCTTAAGACAGCTAATTAAGGTCAACAACAATGATAAATCATTTTGATAGCAAGTACCCTTGAGATGGTGTAACGAAAATTACATTTTACATTTGTAATATCCCTTCCAATATTTCATAACCTCAGTCTAATCATGAAAAGAATATAGAAAATTCTAACCAAGGGAAATGCTACATAGTATGTAGCCAATACTCCTTAAAACTTTCTTCACCAAAAATGAGGAAAGTCTGAGAAACTTAAGAGCGAAAGAGGACCTAAGAAGACATGACAATTAACTGTACTGTAACAGGATCCTGGAAGAAAAACAGGACAACTGGGGAAATCTCTAGAATTGTGAATAAACTATGGACTCTGGTTAATAACAATGTAGCATTATTATTATTTATTATCAGGTATTGGTTCATTAATTTTATCAGCTGTTAAGTGTTAAAAGATAAGGCAAACCGGGCACAGGATTATAAGGGACCGCCATAGTATTGTCTCAACTTTTCTGTGAATCTAAAACTGCTCTTTAAAAAAGTATTTTAAAAGTGAAATATAAACTAGCCAAAATTTTTAGGATTTTTAGGTACAGCTGGATTTCCCCCATAAACATATTTTTAAAAATCCATTTGTAATTTTCAATCCCTAGGGAAAATGTGAATATGCAGCTTAAAGAATTATATTACTTAAATAAACAACTACCTGTTCCATAATTGTAGGTGTTAGGTTTACTTAGTTAAGCCAATACAGCACAATGATTAAAAAGCATAGCCTCTGGAAGCAGACTCCCTGACTGAATTACATATCCATGGCTGAGAAATTCAGGCAATTTACTTAATCTTTCTGCCTAGTTTGATCACCTATAAAAAGAAGATAATGAGAGCTCATTCACAGAGTTGTTAGATCGAATGAGTTAAAACACATAAAGCACAACGGTTGCTGGAACGCAGTAAACCCTGTATAAATATTTGCAGTTACTATTACTTTAAGCAAGAGTAGACATAGGTTACAAAGGCTGGCTCTGAAATAGAAGCCACTAGCACTGAAATAAAAGAAACTTCTGGGAAAATACTATAACTTGACAGTTGTAAGAAATAACTGTAAAACTTTCTAGACTTCCTAAGTTATCACAGTCTTACATAGCCAAGTCTCTTCTCTGTATTGTAAAGCTAGTATATGCTAGTATTTCTGCCTACTTACCAAAACCAAGGATGAATGATTACCATCACAGAGAACTGTACTGCATGTTTTTTGAAACCTACCCTATGTTAGCAATATAGTTTGGGTGCAAAATATTCCCTAAAGGCCCATGTATGGTCCCTAGCATGGCACTACTAGGAGATGGTGGCATCTTTAGGAGGAAGGGCATCACTGGGGGATACATCCTTGAATGGGACTGTGGGACTCCAGTCAATTTCTCCTCTGCTCTTTTATTCTGTTGCTCAATTTGCTTTACCACGCACTCCTACCTTGAGGTGCTGCCTCACCACAGGCCTCAAACCATGGGAGTGTTCACTGATAAAGGACTGTGAACCAAAATAAACAAATGCTCTTTATAAATGATCTCATGTACTTTGTTATAAGGACCCAAAGCTAATAGTCTTAAAAGAAAATAATCATTTATAACTTATGATATTCACAATAAAATCTACAGATTTTAATAAAATACTTAGGGAATATTCAAGAATACTTTGTCTTATTCTGAAGTCTCAGGAATGAAGAACTTGATTTTAAATGAGTGTCAAAAACAATCAATATTAAAAATTAGTACAGGGTATTAAGCAAGAACCACAAAATACTAATGACCTAAATGACTGAATAAACCAAGGCAATAAATTCTGGCCTTCTCAGAGTCAAGGAAATCCAATACATAGAAATCAATATATTTCAAAATTATTAAGTATTTTTTAATTTGCTCAGTTTTAATTTCTAACATAATGGGTCATTTGTAATAGATACAGAACACAAATGAAATCTCTTTGGGATCCTCATTTTTTTTCTTTTTTAAAGAAAGAGGGACAGTGAGAGAGACAGAATCAATTTTATTTAGCTTTTCATGTGGCTTTCATTGTTCAGACACTTTACCGTGTACATGGTGCTGGGGTTTGAACTCACATCCCTGCACATGTGAGGCAAGCACTAAAACCACTGAGGCACTGCTCCAGGCCCCTCAATAATTTTTTTTTTTTAACAGATGCCATGAGAATTCCTGCTTGAGTTTTCTTTAAAATTACTGCAAAACACTCCAATAATTATCAGCATAAAATACCAAACTGAAATTCCCCTTTTCCTACAAGGAATTTTTATAAAAAGAGATTGAAGTTATTCCAAATTAATCTACTTGAATTGAGTTATTTAGAAACATGTTTCAAAAAGACCACAAATTGCAGTATAAATCATTCCAATTCCTATGATTATATTTCTGAAGCTATAAATCCACAGCAAATTTGAATATGTCAACTAAAGAAATGTTAAACACAGATTCATAAAGTTTCCTATATATTTGGGCAAAAGGGTCAACTACCAGAACATCAGCATATCCTGGTAATATTTCACCCTGGGACTTAATAAATTAGAAAGCTCTGAATTATTTGTGCTGTAAAGTTTTTTAAAAGGTTCCATTTTTATCAAATATTCTTTTCGTTACAGAATAAAGCTACCCCAAACTCTCTTTAGAGATGCAAAAAGCATCTTAAACAGAAAATATAACTTTTTTTAAAAAAGAAGTTTTTAAGGAGTTTAGCTCCTTCATCAACATTAAATATCCCCTGCCCTATCCCATACAAAACAGTCACACAATGAGTACAGCCAAGAGGCAGTAACTATTCTTTCTCAATACTCAAGAATAAGAAAGTGGCTGCTTAGTGCATTACAAGAAAACAGACTTAGATTAAGAAATCTAGGTTCTAATCCTTGATTTACCACTTCCTTGAAATGAACATATACAAAACCCTTGGCTTCTCTGATCTTAGATTGATCATCAGTGAAAGAAAATTTTTGAGAATACCTGTTCTACATTATAAGATTGTTGTGAAAACCAAATAAACTAATACAAATGAAATTATTTGTTTTAATATATAATGATTATTACTAGTAAATCTGTACATCATTTAAACTAAGTATCTTTGAAAATAGATGTGCCTCAAGTAGAATTACATTCAGCAACAAACAAATATAGCCAAGTATTACAATGTTTTAGCTAATGAAAAAGAAACATTAAAATTTCAATTTCATTTTATATGTGATATCTAAGTAAATTACTTAGAAATAATATGATCGTTAAGCATATATCTTATAAAAATACCTCTCTCAATACCTGTCAACTTATAGTGTTTTAGTTCTATAACTAAAAACAGGATAATTTTTTTTTTAAAAGAGAGAAACAACTTTATTTAGTTTTTCACATGGCTTTAGTTGCTCCAACACTTAGTTGTGTACGTGGTGCTGGGGTTTGAACCCGGGTCCTTGTGCTTGCCAGGCAAACGCTGAAACCGCTGAGCCACCGCTCCAGCCCCAAAACAGGATAATTTTTAAATGTCATAGAGGACACACTGTAAATGTAACGAAGTTTAATTAATACTACACAAAGGTATTATAGATGTGAGTATAATGAAGTTCAACCAAAGTCTTTAGTACCACTTATCTAAAATAGTAAAACAGTATCCCAATGTTTACTTATTTATCTACTCTGTAATATGGTGATATGAATTTTAATTATTGTTTTGCCTATTTGTGCTATTTATTTTCTGCTTCATTCAGCTTATCAAGTGAGAACAGATCAGCCAGTTCCATTTTGGGGGGTTCTCATGCACTGACACAATACTACAGTGTTTGCAACGAAACATTTCATGGAAATGCTTAAGTCAATAAACAGGAAAACTATCATGTTTTCCTTTGTTAAAAAATGACAATAATTTAAAAAGCTGTCTTGTTAATTCACCAATGAAAGGAGGAGGGGAAAAAAGCATCAGAACTCACCACTAAATAACTCCTAATTTTTGGTGCAATGACTGGAATTTACAGGACAAAAATGAAACCTGAGAGAAAGCAACTTTATCCAGCTACCTGAGTACTATAAAAACAGTAACAGCTGACACTTCAAAACACTTACTCTATACTCATTTATCTTCACAAAAATCCAGTGATATGGATACTAGTACCTCCTTTTACCAGATGTAGAAACTGAGGCACAAAGATTATATATAAATACAAGTAATAGAAATGAGGATTCCAACATTAGGTATTCCGGCTCTAAAGTTTGTGTTCTTAATCACTATACTACATGGTTAAAGAAGTTAAAGCTTAATGACAGATACACTGAAATATGTGATTTAACAGGCTTTAGCTTCCAATGAATGTGCCAGTTGCTGCTATAGTGTTAGATTATGTAAAACATCCTAAGCAAGCACAGAATAGAACCACATTCCCTAAGAACTGGAAGAGGTGTAATAAATGAGCTACCTCTATTTCATACTTTACTCCTTAAAGAAAGATTCATTTCACCTCTTTTTGTCACTAAGTCATAACCTATTAATAGTCACATTCACTTCTCCTAAGTGATACCTGTTAGAAACCACTTCTAAAGAGGTTGACTTCTTTAGCATCTGGGGCTAGCAACTGAATTTTTCTAACATCTCACAAAACTTGTGGCACACTATGAGGCTAAAATTAAGAATTATCAATGAAGTAAAATTAACACTGAAATTTTTCTGGAAAACAATTTTTTTATTTTTTACCTAACTTCCTGTATATTCATGGGGAGGGGGTGTTGAGTTAATCTACAGACAAAAAATTGAAATTCCAAATTTATGCAGAATCTCTCACAACAGAACATTATCTAACAGTATTAAGCTTTTAATTCACTCCTACTATTTAATAAAATTTGCTTTAGAAAGTTAACATACTGCTTTCAACTATAGTTCTGTAAAATCTAGGATCTAGAATTCATGAGAAGCTATCACTTATGAAATAAGTTATGCTTTTACAAAATAAAGTATGCTCTTAAAGAAATTTTTAAAAGTCCCAAGAATCGAACTAGTTTATCTGAAGCTGATGATCAATTTTCATCTCCCTTTCTTGCCTATTTAAAAAACAAACCAAAGATAAGACACCATAGTTAGAACAGTAAACTTCCATTAAAATCCATTTTAAAATAGCATTACATAATCAAAATGAAAAACCTATAAAAAGTATTAGACTGTTGTTTCTCCTCCAAACATTTTTTTTTTTTTAAGAGAGAAGGACAGTGAGAGAGAAAGAGAGAGAGACAGAGAGAATTTTTATTGAGTTTTTCACACGGCTTTCATTATTCCAACACTTAGTTGTGTACATGGGTGCTGGGGTTTGAACCTGTGTTCCTGGGAATGCCAGGCAAGTGCCATAACCGCCAAGCCACAGCTCCAGCCCTCCTTCAAGCATTTTATAAGGGCAATTAACACTTCTAAGCACTGAGTGGCTATATATATATCTACATATATACATAGATATATATATATATAGATATATATATATAGTGAGATATATATATATCTCTCACTATTCCTTCAAGCCTAATTTATAAAATCTTTAACATTAGCAGATTTTGAGCTTCCTTGAATGATCTCTACCTGGAAATGGAACCCTAAGCAACTTAGCAAGATCCCGTCTCAAAATAAAAAAAATAAAAATGACTAGGGGATGTAGCTCAGTGACAAAGTGCCCTGGGCTTCAACTCCCAGAACAACAACAACAACAAAAAGTACGTTTTTAATTAGTGAATAAGCTAGAAGAACATTTATAAGTCTGTTATCTGAAATTCAGAACACGTTATATTATATTATTCCTCAGAAAGCAACCATAAACCTGAATAGTACTTATACTGCACATATATTAATCTACAGTATTATAATTGAGCATGAAGTATATACACATAAGTACCTTCAGTGTTTTAATATAATGCAGTATTTATCTGTAATTATTCTTAACGTACCTTAATATCACTAAATAGAAATCTAAAACTTATATGTATCAGACTACATAGTATCAACACCCTGAACATAAGTACAGGAAAGAGAACCACCAAACTCTATTTATCCTATCAAAGAAACAATGGAGTGATTTCACAGTCATCAGATCCCTCGCACTAAGCTCTCCATTTTATTTGTAAATTTAAAAATTCAAGAAAAACTTAGCTTAACCTCTCTAAGGGCACAGGATCTTTGATAGATACTTATTGTTTCTAATCAATTCCTCAACAAGTACCATAATATAAGCTGTTCAGTCCCACTTGGGAACATTGCCCATCACAAAAGTCATGGAAAAATCCTAGAATATGGGGAGAAGAAAGGAGACCCTATAACATGCATTTCATAATTTGAAAATAAATTATCTTTTAAATTATGTTTTTACTTCGCTGTCTTCTTAAGCTCCAGTCAATATTCAAAACAATGTTTAGTCTCTAACTTGAATTAAAATTCTGAGTCCCAAAATCATAAGACTGACAGCACTTTGTGCAAGTGCCTATTCTTGAATGATTTAAGTCATATTCCAAAGCAGTAGCAGAACTAGCTGTAGAACCAGGATGATTCGATTCTCTTTCCAGAGCTTTATCTGCCATCCTTTACTACTAATTAACCAAAATGTATAACCTAGCTAAGAAATTATCTACCAGTTCAAATCAAGAACGGGATGGAGGTTGTAAGCTCCAAAGGCAACTTGAAGAAGGGGATTCCAAATGGACTCCTATTTCCATGTAAAACATTTAAAATTTTGTTTATTTATTATCAACCAACTTTTCTAAGATTTTTAAAAAATGCTATAGAAATGAAACAAGAACTCATCTCAGTACTCAATAATTATAAAGATGAAATGTCTATATTAGCACTATACAACAGAAATTTCTGAAATGATGAAAATTTTCTGTATCTTCACTTTCCAATATGGTAGCCACATGTACTTACCACTGAGTACATGAAAGGTGGCTACTGCAACTGTGCAGCCAAGTTTTTTATTTTAATTAAATTTAAGGAGTCATCTATATTTAATAGCTACCATATCAGACAATGCAAATTAAGATAATCCCCACAGAGTACAGAATTAGCTAGTAAAATAATGAAAACTGAGCACAGCTTTGATAGAGTACCTACCATGTTAAAGCAGGTACAACAGCATGGAAAGAATATACCATTCTGCATTAATGACCTCTGAAACTCCAAATAAGGACATTATTTATCACCAATAAGAGACAGACAAAAATCATTAATCTTAATTACATATACATTGTATTTGTGAAATGTGGCTAGAAGTATCTGCATCTTTACAGGGACTGAATGGAAATTTCTTTGTATATGAAAGTATTCTGTAAAATGAAAAGCACCACATACAATTATAAAAGTTAAGTATCCCTTATCCAAAAACCTTGGAACCAGAAGTATTTCAGGTTTGAGTTTTTCAGATTTTGGAATATTTTTATAGTCTTTACCAGTTTAGCATCCCTAATCTGAAAACCCAAAATGCTCTAAAATCTGAAACCTTTTTTTCACTGTCATGGGACTCAAAAAGGTTTGGATTTTAGATTTTTGGATCAAGAATGATCATTTCCATAATTAATTTGGGGAAATGAAACTGTGGTCATAAAACAAGCATAAACCTATTTATCCAAGTCTATCTCAACACTAGAATTAAACACTTTAGGCAACAGTCAAGTGACTCTGCACATTACTGCCTCATCGCAATGAAAGTATACATAAAAAGTATATATAAAAATGGATATTATGATTAGAATGAAAGGTGACTTGTTTATCCACATAATTTATTCTTAAAGGTTAACTTTTTAGTTTTTTAACAGCAAACAGATATGAATTAGAAAGTACTAAACAATACCAAAAATTTGGCATCCCTCCTCCGAAGGAGGCAAAAGACAAAACACCTGGCAAGGCTACTGACAAGGTTTCTTCTCATCAAAAGAAAATAATGAAACAGCTCTTTGCTGTTTAGCCATTGTTTATTGCTGTGATGATAACAACAGAAGTCCAGAAATAGTTCTTAATATATGTGGTCCTTGTCTATTGGAACATATGTAATAATACTACCTTAAAAAGTTACAGCATTTTAAACATTTTATCTGTTTCCCTTAACATCATATTATCTCATATGATCTTTATAATAACTCATTAAGTAAATAAGGAAGAGTCTGGTACTCTAAGAAGCTGAAAATCATGATCAAACTTGATTATTATATAGCATTCTCCTATTCGTTTATAATGGGGCTTATTTATATGCTTATATATACATCCCTGATTAAGGAAAACAAAACAAAAAAGGTTCTAGCAACTCAAATTAACTAAATAGTAATTTTCAGATTTGGATAACAATCTTCCAAAGATGGAGAAAATAAATTCCTGTTAAATCCAAAATTCATTTTGACATGCATAAATGTATCTTTTTCAGTCTGACTGAAAAACCAAGCATTAAAATCAATCACATTAGCATGAGAGTTGGTTATCCAAAAAATTGTTTTTCTGGGGTTTTAAAAATTAATTTATAAACTTTTCAATTATTAGTGACACATCTGTTATTTAAGGTTTCAAGTACTGGCTTGCTTATTAAAAGGATTTTAAATATAAATTTCAGCAAAAAACATATTTCTACGTACATCCTTTTATCTCAAGGGGTAGTCGCCTAAGACACCTAAGATAATGGTACCTTATTACTAGTTTCCTGAGGATCAGCTTTCAATCCTCTTCTTTCCTATTCTCTGAATTGTCTACTCACAAATTAAAACTCATAAAAGTTCTTTGGAGATAAGAAGAGGTTCAACTTGTTTTAAATTACCACCATTTTAAATCTGTGGAACAAGGGATGCGTATGTAAGATGAGGATTTTAAAGGGTATGAGTCACCTAAGGAAAATAAATGACAAACAGAAATCCTAACAAAATCTTATTTACTTAAAATTTGCTTACACTGATATATTTAAAAATATCATGCTTTACCCTAAATTGAGGTAAATGATTTGTCAATGAATATATCATTTTAAATTTCACATTAAAAATTAACCCAGTAATAAACTGTACATCAAAAAACAAAATTTACTGTATGCAAACTTAAAAATAATTTTAAATAATTAACCCAGTTAAGAACAAATCTTGACTACAAAACTATGCTTCTTTAAAAAAAGGCAGATGTGTCATTTCAGTAAGAAAACTGTTACCAGTATAACACAACACATTTAGTGTATCTATCCATAATAACAAGTTACCTTTACTGCAATTTAATCATCCATCATTAGACTTCAAAGTCAATCTATCTAAATAACACAAGTATGAGCAACTTCTTTCTAATAATATTTACATTGTCTCAAAAGAAAGGCAAGTGATTGCCGCTTTAAGGAAAATTCAAACAGTAAAACTTTGAGGCTTTGAGGCTGGGAATGTAGTTCAGTGGTAGAGTGCCTACCTTGCATTCATAAGGCCCTGGGCTTAATCCTTAATACCAGAAAAAAAAAATTGTTTTTGGAGGCTTCAATTCTAGTTCAGTTACTTTGGGAATTTCAACTTGAACATTATAGTTGGGTTAGAATTAAATTTAGTACAGGCACAAAATTGGTTTTAGATTCTGGTTTTCAAAATGCATATCAGAAAATAAATATTTAACATTTATACATATAAACATTTGTTCAAATCTTACAAATTTGTATGAAGGCCCAGGAGGTCTCAAATAAACACTACCTGGAAACTTCACTTTCTGTATCTAGTCATAACATTATGAAATGGAAATGAACTGCTACTTATCACAAAAGAACAGGAGCAGTCTTAATTATCACTGATATCAAAGAAACACTAAAAGTTGAAAGACTTAGGTACCAAGATTATGTCAGGGACATATCATTCTTTATTTCAGGATAACTAAATCCCATTATTGATTTATAACTAGACAAGAGAATAAAATTTGAGATTATCCTGAGGCTACAGTCAGCAAAACAGAATTTAAGTTTGAATGCTGGGGAAAGAAAATTCATTCAAATTTTTTAGACATTTTAAATTTGGCGACAATAAGGAAAGCTTAATTAAGGCTAAAGCATCAATAATTGTAAAATTAGTTTGCTTAATAAGGATCAATTAATATGCTTTATTATCTTTTAATAAGAAGGTTCAAATTCCAACAGTCTCAAATTATCCTATGTAAAATGAACTCAACTGTGAGCAATCCAAGACTTATTTCTGGTACTCTTGCTTCCCTTCCCTTATCAAAATTTTTATTATGTACTGCAATATTATTTGTTTTCATTTTATTTTGCTTTTATTAATTTTTTGCTTTTTTAACTCATTTTTTAATTAGTGAATTGCAGTTGTACATAATGGTGTTACATATTCATATACACACATAATATAACAATCTAATTTGGACAATGTCATTTCCCAATTGCAGGATTATTTGACTACAAAATTATTTACATTGTAAACATTAAACATTTAAGGGGAAAATTTACCATAAATTAACAAAAGTAGAATAATACCCTATTCCTACCATTTTGTACACACTTATCTGTAGTGAGACTGGCATTTAAAACTTTACAACCTATCCAATACGAATGCTAAAAGAAAAACAGTTGACAAACCTGAAAGAATAGCTTCTTTCAAATATAGTAACACATGGGAGAACTTCCTGATATCATTCACCAACTCCTTGATGTAGTCCGGATCAAAAACGGAGTTGGAACTTATGGACTTGAGCCCCATTTCAGAAGTTGTAACATCAGTAGAGTTTTGGACTGATGCCCAAACACGTTTTTTCTTTGCCTTTTTCTGTTTGTGAGCAATCATCCTCTCATTTAACAGTCAGAAAAACTGAAATCCTTAAGGGGCAAGAAACAAAAAAAAAAAAGAAAGAAAGAAACACAAATACTACATCAGCCAGGGAAACATGAAGCTTTCACAAATTGCCCACATCCCACCTTAGTATTCTATTTTTAATTTTTAAAAACAAATGAACAAAACACTGCACTATGAATCACAGCTACTATTTATTAAGTGTCCACAATCCTGACAATGCTACAATATGCAAACTACCATTCTTTTCATTTCACTAGTGAGGAAATTAAGGTTTAGAGGTTAAGTCTATGCTCTCAACTGATAAATGGTGAACTTGGAGGTAAACCTAGATTTGCCTTAACACCAAAATTCAAGCTCTTAATAATTTCCTCTTAATTCCTAAGGTATAGAATAGTTTTCTAAATTGTAAAAGTTGTTCTGAAACATCACTTATTAGGTCACATTTTCCCTCTATAACATCATCTTCAAAAATAAGGATGAAATATGGACCTTGAAAAAAACAAATATGTTTTTAAAATCCTCCTCCATCATTTACTGTATGACATAAGAAGCTATTAATCGTCTCTTCACTTTGGTATGCTCATTTATAAAATAGGAAAAATATCCTGACAACACCTACCTCTGGTAATTATTTTACAGAATTAAATTAGACATTATATAAGCATCCATTCAGCACATAAAAGTTCAATTATGGTTATTTTTTCTAAAGATGTATATACATATACACCCACAGACATATTCAGGTTTTAAGGATGTCCTCTAATCTGATGTATCCTGACTTAACAAATAAATATCTGATTATCAGAGTAATATTTCTGGTAATGTAAGGACAGATTAGTGAAAAGGCAATGTTTTGTTATTAGAAAATTTAGATTTGAATCCTGGCTCTAATATTTTCCAGATGTGTGTGACCTGTACAATTTATAGGTTTGTGTGAACATTAAAAAAGGATCACAAAAACGAAAAATGTTTATTTTAAAGCATCTAATTCCAGCTCTCTGTAATTCAAAAGAATCTTAGTTTATTTCTTCTTCATCCTTATTTTTAACTTTCCAAAATTAAAAGCCCATTTTTAAAAATTTCTTGAAATCAAAAAGGAAACTAAAATAATTAGCCCAAGCATTATCATTAAAAGATTTTTCAAATATTTTATCTTAAATATTTGGATACCTTCAAAATGCAAAATGACTAAGAATGTCTATGAAATTCACAGTAGAAAGTTTTATGCAATATTTTCATCGTATGTAAGATACATTATTCTATCATTTACTATTATACCACACCCAACTCCACAGACTTTTTCCCAATTACAGTTCCCTAATCTATCCAATTCTATTTCTGCTGCTACCACACTAGTGAATTACCATCATTTCTTGCCTGAGCTATTGTACTAATTTCCTAATGAAAATTTCAGAACCATTCTTGTCCAATACAAATGCAATAAATAAACTTTTCAAACATGAATCTCATGGTGTCACTTCTCTGCTCAAACCTTCCAAAGGACAAGTGAAAAGATGTCATGCTCTAAAAGGCTCAACGTGAGATCTGTCTCTTGCCTGCCTCTGCAGTATCATCTGCAGTCATACTCCTGGTTCTCAACACTCCTGCCACACACACCTCCTCCTTTCCATTCTTCTAATAGTATTTGCTTACTGTTACCCACTGTATGAAACAATATTACATCGTTACCAGTATATATACATTAAATATGCTATGTTGGACTGTGGTATATGTAAAAACCCACCTGTCTTTTGTAAATCAGATTCTGATTAAGGATCCATGTGATGTACTCAGATATTTTTTCATGCTATTGCATTTCATTTTTATAAATGCTGGTTGTAATTCAATAAATTGGTTTTACACATGTAATGGGGTCATGACATTATAGCTTCAAAAACATCTATATCCAGCTGAGGGTCCAGTCTATATGCAGATCCATTTGCCTACAATATTCCTGTTTTCCTTCATTTACTCACTCTGATCTCACTCAAAGATCACTTCCTCAAAGAAAGTTTCCTGTACCACTCCCACTGCCCCATAACCACCACCACCAAACTATATATAGAGAATTCCCTGTTGATGCTCTAGAGCCTTCTATACTTTAAGAGAGAAGGACAGTGAGAGAGGCAGAGAGAATCAACTTTTACTTAGTTTTTCACATGGCTTTTGTTACTCTGACACTTGGTTGTGTACGTGGATGGTGGGGTTTGAACCTGTGTACTCACGCATGTCAGGCATCATAACTGCTGAGCCACTGTTTCAGCCCTGACCTTCAGCAGTTTTTGAGCGCTATTATTATATCTCTTACTACCAACAGTTATAAACAAAATAACAAAAAATCCAATTGCCTTGTTTGGGCAGCTCTTTTAAAAATCACTAACTGTGGAGGCTATTAGCCTAACTTTTAACACTTTTGTAGTTTACTCAGATCATTTTGTTTACCTCTGGCAACTTTTAAATTTAGTAAATTAGGCAACTGGTCACTGTTATTGGTAGAGATGTTTAGAAAAAATTATAAAGACATTTCACAAGTTTCAAATAAAACAGCTCACAAAAAGAAAGTACTTTAGGTAACTATGTGACAAATTAGTAACCTAAAGTTGTAAAAAAAAAAGTGTTTACACTTTTAAAAACATTTTTAGGGCTGGAGCATGGCTCAGCAGGGTTTCGGTGCTTGCTTCCCATACACAGGGACACCCCAGCACCCTGCACCATGTACACACATCCCAGCACCCTGCACCACGTACACAACGAAGTATCAGAGCAACGAAAGCCAAATGAAAAAACTAAATAAAAATTGATTCTCTCTTTCTCTCTGTCCCTCTCTCTTTAAGAATCAAAACAAAACAAAACATTTGTAGATCAGACCAAAAAATCTGCCCCCTCACAGAGTACTATTCTACCTCTAGTCAACATTTTGATGAATGTGCTAATTTTGTTAGTCTCTACTACTTTCCACATTTAAAACTGAAAATATATTACAATTGAAAAAAATGGTTAGAATAACAAATACAAACCAAGTTTGCATAACTGAACTCTGACAAAGAATATACATACTTTCTATGATCATGAATACACTACTTATATGGTTTTTTTATTTTCCCACGTGCCAAAAAGAGTATTTCTAGTTAGAAGTAACATAAAATGTTGTTAATAACATTGCAATTAGCATTTTAATTAAATTGGGTGCTAATGCATAGAAAGTACTTAGCACAGTGCCTAGCTTATAATGAAGACTCAATAACTGTAAGTCATTATTACTAACAGTGCTTTATTGTGGGGAAACTGTTTTTCATCACACTTAAGTAATAAACTGACTTCACTACATCTGTAGATTGTGAGCAAGAAATACAGGACTGGAAACAATTTCAGGGACTTAACTAACTTCATGGAAACCTACTAAAAGGCTTCCAAATGAAGTTTGAACTGTGCAAACAGTTGTGCAAAACATATGTGAAACTCTAATTCTTCCAACTCCAAACCATGGACATTAAAAACATGTATTACTTCTCATAGAATTTTGCAGCAAGCAGAAAAATCACTGTGTAAAACTATCTTCTATTTATTCTAAATCTAAGTAATATACCTAGAAACATGGTCACAAGTTGGGTGGTAGAGTCCTTGCCTAGCATGTGGCAAGCCCTGGGTTGATCCAAGAAAGAGGAAGGATGGAAGGAAGGAAGGAAGGAAGGAAGGAAGGAAGGAAGGAAGGGAGGGAGGGAAGGAAGGAAGGAAGGAAGGAAGGAAGGAAGGAAGGAAGGAAGAAAGAAAGAAAGAAAAGGAAAGCAAGAAAGGAAGAAAGAAAGAAAGAAAAGGAAAGCAAGAAAGGAAGAAGAAAAGAAGGTATACACAAACTTCCTAGTCTGCCAAAAGGTGGCTTTTCCAAGACTTCAGTAGACTGTCAATCAAATATCCCCTATCCCAGGCACTCCCCCCACCCAAAAGGGTACATTATGTGAGTATTTTCATTTTAGGTAATGGGCTAATTGAAGCGCAAAGCGTTCTCAAATATGGTATTTAACAGTACCCATCTTACTATTTCTACTTGAGGGAAAACGGCAGATGTTTCAAAAATTTGCTATTTCAGCACAATTTCAGATATGCGAAGAATCTATTTAAAGATGCTAAAAAAATTCAGAAGAGTTCTGAAGGTCTTAATTATATTTTTAAAGTGCATTCTCCCAAGTCCAGCACAGTGGCACACACCTGTAACCCCAGCTACTTGGGAGGCTGAGACAGGAGAATGAGAAACAACAAGTCAGCCTCCCCAGTTTAGTAAAACCTTGTCTCAAAAAAAAAAGGCTGGATCTAGTGGTAAAGAGCTCCAGGATTAAATTCCCAGTAATACTGCAAAACAAACACCTCTCCCCCAAAACAGAACGGGGCACGTCAATGACAGTGTTATCTATAATAAGTAAACAATTTTTAAACGAAGGCCGAAGGCGTGCAAAACACACACTCATTCCTCTGCAGTTTGAACCCAGCACGCTTAGAAAAGAGGAAGCTGCCCAGCCTCCCACGCCTCCAAAATGTCTAGCATTCCTGGCAGGCATGGCTTGTCTCTGACCAGCCAAAACTACCCAATGGCAAAGGGCACGTTCCCCATCCTGGACTTAAATACAGAGGAAAGGATAGAGAATCCCTCCCCTTCACCCCCACCCAAAGGCCTGGTGGCTACAGACAAAAGACATAAGAAAGACAAGAGGCACCGTCACAGAGACGAACGACAAAAGGAGAGGTGTGCTCAGCTTCCCCCCACCCCACCTCCGCCTTTTGCTGGTAACATCCTACCCTCTGAAAAGGTAAGAGACCAATTTCCTCCTGAGAAAGTGTGGAAAAAAAATGAAAAAGAGACACAAGGTTCATCAGTCATTAGGGCTCCACCTTGAGCCATCTCACTTGACCTCACCCTTTCGAAGAAAACAAAAAATTTTAATTGAAACCATCAAACCTCAAAACACGTCCTAAATAGAATTTAGACAAAAACACTAAGCTTGGGAAGCACTCAAACAAAACGGGACCCCTTCTAAATTCGAAAGACAGATGAAAAGACCAACACACAACGGAAACCCCAAAACCGCTGGGAGGGTGTGAGAGCCCAAGGGGAGTGAGGACTGCTGTCGGGGTTGAGGGGAGCAGGTCCGGGACGGTGCCAAATCCACAGACTGAAGTGGTCAAGAGCACGCATTCTGGAGTAAAGGCGCCTGGGCTTGGGTCTTGGCTCTGACAATTACTAGTCAGTGTATTTGGGCAGATTTTTATCCCGTTTCCTTGTGTAAGAAACCAAGGACCTGTGGCGACCGTTTACGGAGGTAGAAGTGTAATGCCCCACAACTGTATGCAACTGGTGGTTACGTGCTACCTGTCCGCTTTACTGGGGTCACCAGCTCCCGGAAAGCGCTCGCATCCTCCCGACCCTCCCCGAGGTCCCCGCCCCGTCCGCGGCCGCTTTTGCTCGGGCCACCGCGTGGCCGCCCCGACCCCGGACAGCAACTGGCTGGGGGCCGAAGCGGGAGTCCCGAACCGGTCCGCAGCCGGAGCGAGCACCGCCGCTACACACTCACCGCGGCGCTCCATCCCGCGTCGCGGACGCGGACGCCCGCCCGGCGCTCACGGCCGCCGCCGCAGCCTCTGAGAGGGGAAGCGGGCCGCCCCCATCCCCCACGAAACGCCCGCGGATGCCCGGCCAAACCACCGCCGCCCCTGCAGCCACCGCCACGACCGCGCTAGCCGCGAACGCCCCGCCCCGCCCCGCCGCCCGCCCTCTGGAGCCCAGCCATTGGCCTGCGCTGGCGGGGGCGGGGCCCGGCCCGGGCCGAGACCGGCCGCAGACACCCGCCGCAGACACCCGGCGGCCGCTCGCTCGCCGGGCTAGGACTGTCAGCTGCGCTGAAGCCAGATCCAGACCCAGTTCCAACCGTCGCGGGACGCGACTCAGGCAAAAGTCACCTGATGGATGGATCCAGCTAACGGGGGTTCTCAGATGAGCAATCTATATTTCTTTGAGGTGCTTTTTGAACCAACTCTATCGTCCCAGGGAAGGGGCACTACACAGGTAATACGCAACAGCGCCTGGCGCAACCCCTTCCAGAGGACCGCCACCCCAGAAACAGACCACTACTCTGCCCGCGGTGGAGGGCAGCACGTAAGCCTACCGCACTTTCTCCAGCTGAACTCTCAAAACGCATCTAAGAATGAAAGAAAAAAAAAAAGAAATGATTTTAGAAAGCAACGTGGCTCCCCGAAAGCACAAAAAGATCATGCAAATCACTGGAACAAACAATTCTCTCAGTGCAGAAAACAGAAGAAAACGAACATGAGTGTCTGTGAATAGCTCACTGGGAAAGAGAAAAATGACAAACTGAAAAGACCAGGAGTGGGGGAGAAGTGGAAAGAAAATGGGGGTGCACACACAGGGACGAGATAAAATGAAGGAAGGCAATAACAAGTAAAGGCAGAAAAAACTAAAAGAAGGGACTCCCCACTTAGAAAAAGAAGGCCAGCATGTTAGGGCCAACAAGTTGGGATAGTGAGACAAGAGAAATCACTCACTGACAAACAGGACATCTCTTAAATATTTGAACCATTACAGGACAAATAGTGTTGGGGAAAAAACTTGGCCCCTTGGGTGCTACTTGGAAAAGAGAAATGAGGCTTTTTGGTTACCCTATGAGTTCCATACTAGATTTTTCAGATTCACAAACTTACCCCTTCAAACCCCAAACAATACCAAGATTGAGACACACACTCAGGAAACCTCAAAACCAAACTTGCTTTTTTTTTTTTTAAATAAAGGGACAGTGACAGAGAAAGAGAGAAACAACTTTAGTTTTTCACATGGCCAACTACGTTGTGTATGTGATGCTGGGGTTTGAACCCAGGTCCATATGCTTGCCAGGCAAGCCCTGAAACTGCTGAGCCACGGCTCCAGCCCCATCCAAACTTCCTTTTAATTATACTGAGAAATAAAAATTCACCATGCTCACCATGTAAACTTATGATGCCTGAATTAAAGCAAACTAATAACAGGAAAGGAGTCATCAGGGCCTGGAATGAAGCAACTACCATTAAATCATAAGGTTTTTGGAAGGAAATAAGTTCCTTAACCTCAAATGCCTACCTCTTAAAAGTCTATTTTAAAATACATTAATTATTTTTGCACTTATCCACCATTTCCTTAATAAAGAGGATGGTGTTCCTGATTAAAATGGAACTGGCTATGTCATAGACAATATATAATAATCCAGTTCCTGATGGAGAGAAAAGGTGTGTGGAATGGAGGTGGTGGTGTGAGGGACAGAAAAGCAAATTAAGACAAAGGTATGAAAAGGAAAGAGACAATTATGGAGGGAAAAGAAAGAAGCAAAGAATAAAGTAGACCAAATAAGACAGGGGAAGATATAGAGAAAAGTAAGGCAGGGAAAGAGAAAGTAAGATGGAGACAGACAAACAGGTGATAGAGACACCATTCACTGACAGAAAAAGGAGGAACAGTTTTTACATGCAAAAAGTTCTGGTGGAAATGAAGTCACCTGGGTCCTTAAGTTACCTGGAAAAGATAAATAGAACTCAGGCTGCTTGATTCCCTGGTTCCAAAGTTATTTTGCAAACTTGATCTTTTAAAAATTTATCCACAAAGCCTTAAATATAACTGTACCAAAATCAAGAGCACTAATATGACACCTAAAAACACCAAATATCAGGCTGGAACAGTGGCTCAGCAGTATCACACTTGCCTGGCATGCTCGAGAACCTGGGTTCAAACCCCAGCACCACATACACAACGAAAAGCAGATGAAAAACTAAATAAAGATTTTCTCTTATCTCTCTCTCTTCCTCTATTAAAAAACATTCCTTCAAATACCACTAAAGGAATGATGTACCATGTACATTTCATGAAACCACTGATAACTAGAAAGTGAAGGATACCAATCGAAGGAGAAGAATGTCTAAGTGGAGGGACAACTCGGGGATTCAAGGAACAAAGCCTGTCCCAACACCTTTCACAACAGATTTCCCTTTAAAGCATTCCCAAATATTATACATCAAATCTGATACAGAGAAAGCACTCAATGAATATTAGATGGTTAAATAGTAAATAGTGTTGTCTAAGAGAAATTTTGTATGTCTCAACATCAATCCTCTTAAATCTTTTAAAATACATTATCTGGCATCTGCATCCAGATGATGATGTTTGCAAAGACATACAAAAACGGTAGTTCATGTTTAAAAGGATTGTTTTATCAACCTCCTGACTTACATTGTGTTTAAAGTAATTAATATATCACACAAAGTTTAAGCCATGAAAACTGCATTACTGAAATAATCTTTCTCCAAGTCCAAAATTTTTGGTATATAATAAAATTATAAAGTACTTCCCCAAAGAAAATCCATTACCGTACCTCATGCATAAGTGCAACACCTTAAATTGTTCATAAAGTCTCAGAAAAAAAAATTCTGGAAGCAATCTATAATTGAAAATAAATTACTTATGTTTTTACCATTTTATATTATTATCTCTAGTATTTTTCTTTCTCAAATGGAAATTCATGTCCTCTGTATATTGCTTTTGAGTCAGCCAATCTGTGCAGCCCTAACTTAAATATTCCTAAAAATCTTATTCATGTGTTCTCTTCAAAATATCTGTGGTCCCAAACTGAATAATTTTTTTAATCTATAGTAGTGACATCATCCATATTGTTAATTTTGCTAGATATATGTCTCCATACTCCTGAGGTGAATTGTGTAGCTTAGGTAGCCTAACAGAACACAGGTCTAAAAACATCTGACAAGGTCTGGTCTGGAACTTGGGTTTTTTTTTTGTTTGTTTGTTTGTTGTTTTTTTTGGTTGTCACAACTGAAGTAGGGGGTTCTACTGACATCTAGTGGGTAGAGGCCAAGGATGCTACTGCTACCTACATAGCCTACAAGCACAGGAGAGCCCCCACCCTCAAGAATTATTATCAGCACCAAATGATTAACAGTAACAAGACTAAGAGAACCTATATTAGATCCAACTACCACTTTGTAAACTTTAGGACAGAGAAACATGTTAAATTACAACACACAATACACCCAACAATGGGCCATTTTATAGAATAAACAACATGATTTCTTTAACAAATAAGCTGTAAGAAAGCAGGCAGAATAAATCTCAAGATTAAAAAATCCTTAAAAGATATATCAACTACAGGAATTAATAAGATCAGAGTAACCCTTCCACTGTAGTTAACAACTAGAAAACGGAACGAAATATTGTTTTCAAACACTGAAATACACACAGCACAGGACTGTAATTCCTGAGAGAGAGACTCATAAGCAAATGAGGTAAACTCTTATAAACTCCCCAATTTTCTTCCTAACAGCACGGACCACAAAACAGGAAAGGAAAATCCAGGCAAAATGTGGCAGTCTTGCTAAGTTGAGGAGACAGGGATCATAATTCCAGGAGACTGAGGGGGCTAGACTCCGTAGAACAGAATACCAGAGAGGGAGAAGGTTGACGGAAGAAGAGCTCCAGGAATATGTGTAGGGAATTACCTAATTCTCTTGCTGAATATCAAGATACTCATGTGTAGGGCAAAACTCAAAAATGATGGGCAAAGAATTTCAAGGGTGCTGTAGCTGAACAACTCCCAGGTTTCCCCAAAGAGCTGGGAAACCTATGAGTTCTCATCTGCCAGAGCAGAGTGACCCACCAAACACCCACCCAAGGGAACATCCCAGAAACACATGCCTTGCAGTACATCTAACCTAGCTCTAATGAAAAGCACCTGAATGAAGTTTCAAAACAAGCACATTTATAATCTTTTAAAGGTGTTTTAAAACATAAGTAATAACAATGTGTTGTGGCATTTAGAACATACACAGAAAATGCATGACAATGGTATAAACGAGGAGAAAACAGCAATGCACAGGAAGCTTCTTACATGTGAAATAGCATAGTATTATTTGAAGGTAGGCTATAATAACTTAAAAGTGTATGTTAAAATTTCCAGCAGTACAGTTAATAAGTTAATAGTAAGCATAAACAGAATTTCAAAAACCTAATCCAAAATACGGCAGGACAAGAAGAAAAAGAAACCAACAGTAGATGGTATAAATGAGAAACCCCAAAGTGGCAGCCTTAAACCCAATCATATCAATAAGTAAGTATATTTTACATACCCCCAATAAAAAGGCAGATATTCTCAGACTGAGTAAAAGAGTCAGATCCAACTACACACTGCCTACAAAATAATATCTGAGGGGCTAGAGCTTAGAGGTTGGAGCGCTTGCCTGGGAAGTGCAAGGACCAAGGTTCAATCCCCAGCATTACATACGCAATTGAGTGTCAGAGAAACAAAGGCCAGATGCAAAAATAAAATAAAAATTAAAAAAAGACTTGAAATATAAAAATACATATATTAAAAGTAAAATAACAGAAAAAGATATGCCATAAAACACTAATCACAAGAAAGCTAAAGCGGATCTATCATATCAGATAAGTAATTTTACCAATGATAAAAAGTAACATTTCATAATAATAAGTGAGTCATTTCATCAAAAAGTCATAACAATCCTAAAAGTATATGCATCTTAAAATAAAAGTCTAGGATATATGAGGCAATACCTGACAAAAGAGGAGGGAAAACAGACAATTCTCTAATGTTAGTTAAAATTTCAAGAATTCTCTCAGTAACTGACACAACAAATGATAAAAAATTATTAGAGTTATAAAAGATTTTAACAATACCACCAACCTATTTATCATGATAAAACATTTACAGAAAATACCACCTAACAATGGCAGAATACACATTCTTTTCATATGCATATGCGTATGGAATAATTTACTAAAAGAGACCACATGTGGGGACCATAAAAACAAGTCCCAACAAACTTAAGATGACTTAAATCATACAGTATATGTTCTCTGACTCAAAACAAAATTAAATTTGAAATCAATAACAGAAAGATCCATGGAATCCACAAATATTTGGAAATTATAAAATATGCTTTTAAATAACCCGTGGGTTAAATTTCCACAAGGGAAATTTTAAAGTATTTTGAATTGAATGAAAATGAAAACACACTTCAAAATATGGAGACTAAAGAGTAAAAATTATAGAGGAATATATAGTTTTAGATGTTTTATTTTAAAAAGGAAGGGTCTGGTCCTGGGAATATATCTCACTGGTACTCGTCAGCATGCTCAAGCACCTGGACTCAATCCCTAGCACCACAAAAAAATAAAATAAAATAAATAAATTTTTAAAGGAAAGGTCTAAAATTGATAATTCCAAATTTCTTAGAAGAGGCTCTGCTCATCCCTGTTGTACAGACTGCTGCATCTTCTTACCTCATGCTGCATCCCTGACACATAAGAGTGATAACTGGAGTGAATGGATTTGGCCATACTGGGCACCTGACCACCAGGTCTGCTTTCAACACTGGCAAAGTGAATGCTGTTGCCATCAGTGACTTCTTCATTGACCTCAACTACATGTTTACATGTTCCAGTATGATTTCACCCATGGCAAGTTCAATGGCACATTCGAGGCTAAGAACAAGAAGCTTATCATCAATGGAAAGTCCATCTCCATCTTCCAAGAGTGAAAACCTGCCACATCAAATGAGGTGATGTTGGTGTTAAATACATCGTAGAGTTTATTGGTATATTCACTACGATGGAAAACGCCAGGCTCATTTGAAAAGTGGCACCAAACAGGGTCATGATCTTCTTCTCTGTCCCTTCTGCTGATGCTTCCACGTCTGTGATGGGTGTAAACCCTGGCAAGTACAAAATCTCCATCAAGATTGTCAGCATTGCCTCCTGTACCACCAACTGCTTAGCACCCCCACCTGCACAGAGCCAAGGTCATCCGTGACAAACAACTCTGGTGTCACAGAGGGACTCATGATCACAGCTCATGCCCTCTCTGCCACTCAGAAGACTGTAGATGGCCCCTCTGGGAAACTGTTATGATGCTGAGGGGTTGTCCCCCAGAACATCATCCCTACACCCACCAGCACTGCCAAGGCTATGGGCAAGGTCATCCTTGAACTGAATTGGAAGCTCACTGATGTGGCATTCCATATTTCCAACCCCAATGTGTCAGCTATAGATCTGATAGGTCACCTGGAGAAAGATGCCAAATATGATGATATCAAGAAGGTGGTAAAGCAGGCACTGGAGGGCTCCCTCAAGGGCATCCTAGGCTACACTGAGGAACATGTTGTCTCCTGCGACTTTAACAGTGATACCCACTCTTCCACCTAAGATGCTGGGCTAGCGTTGCCCTCAATGACCACTCTGTCAGGTTCATTTCCTGGTTTAAGCAATGAGTTTGGCTACAGAAACAGGTTGACAGACCTTACAGTTGATAAGGCCTCCAAGGAATAAGAACCCCTGAACAACTCATCAAGAACTTGAGAGGAAGAGAGACCCTCAGCCGCTAGAGAGTACCTGCCCACAACTCAGCCCCCCAACACACTGAGAACCTCCCCTCCTCCCAGAACCTTGGCATTTAGGGAACCCTACTGTCATGTACCATCGACAAAGTTCACTGCATGCCCTCCCCCAAAAAGGGAAAATTAAACCCAAAGCAAGTAAAAGGAAGGAAATAATGAGCATAAATCAACGCAACTGAAAGTTGTTTGAAAAGATCAATTCAATTGATATATATCTAGCTAGACTGATCTAGAAATAAAGTAGCCAGGCACAGTGGCACATGACTGTATTTCCAGTAGCTTGAAGCAGGGGGAATAATAAACTCAAGGCCAGACTTGACAACTTAGGGAGATTTTGTCTCAAAAAAAAAAAAAAGCTGAGGTAGGAGATAGAGAACCCATGGGTTCAACCCTCATCATCACAAAAATAAAATAGAATACAAGTTACTAATATGAATGAAAAAAGAAACATCAGAACATCAGTACAGATCCTACCAATATTAAAAGGAATCAAGGGAAATGTTACAGAGAATTTTATGCCAATAAATTTAACAACTCAGAAAACATGATTCCTTGAGGCACAAACCTGACAAAAGAAACCGAAAATCTAAATAGTCTTTTATATATTTTTAAAAATTGAATTCACAATTTAAACTTCCCACAAAGAAAACTGTAAATCTTAGATGGGTTTCACTGCAAAAAATCCACTGAACCAGAAAAAATATCCTACACAAACTCTTGGAAAGCAGAGGAGACAAGAACCGTTCCAATTTATTCCAAGATGGCATTACCCTGATACCAAAACCAGACAAAGATATTATAAGGAAATTGGAGCCCAAGTTCCTTAATATAATATTATCAAATTAAATCCAACAATACCATGGCCAAGAAGGGTTTACCCCAGGATGTAATCTTAGTTTAACATTCAACAGAGAAAAACTGTGTGATCATCTGAAAAGATGCAGAAAAAACATCCAACAAAATTCCATGCTCGTTCAAGATAAATAAGTCTGAGTAGAAGGGAATTTCTTCAACCTGATAAAAGGCATTTACAAAAGACACATAGTTATTCATCATAATGGTGAAAGACAATGTTTTCCCCTTCAGATCAGGATCAACATTGGTACTGAAGGTATTATTCAGTATAGCAAGATAGAAAATACGATGCATTCAGATTGAAAAGGGAGAAGTGCAACACTTTACTGAGATGATTTTTGCATTCCTAAAAAAAATCTTGAGGAATTTATAAAGAAGCCACTACATCCAAGAAATGAATACAGCAAGGTCACAGAAAACAAATCAACATATTATAATCAATTTTATTTCTATATACTAGCAATAAATAACTGAACAATGAAAATTTAAAAATCAATTTCATTTATAATACCATCCAAAAAAAGGTATTTTAGGGATAAATTTAAAGAAGCATTGCAAGATCCTAAATTGAAAATTATAAAACACTACTGCAAGAATAAAGAACTGAATAAACTGACATGTAGGTCACATTAATAGAATTGGAAAACTCAATATTCTTAAGATTTTTTCTCAAATTGATATGCAGTTTCAGGCAATTCCAAAATCCCTCCACGTTTTTATGCAGAAATAAAAAGCTGAGTCTAAAACTTACATGAAAATGTTAAAGATATGGAATAGCCAAAAACAAATTTTTGTGATTTTTTTTCTTTTTTTAAATTTATTATTAAGCAGTTGAATTATTGTACAATCATAAATGCATATAAAGGGGCTGGAGCGGTGCCTCAGTGGTTACAACTCGTGCCTTGGATGCACAAGTCCATGGATTGGAACTCCAGCACCACATACACAATGAAGTGTCGGAGCAACAAAGGCCACATGAAAAACTAAATAAAATTAATTCATTCTCTCTCTCTCTCACTGTCCCACTCTTTAAAAAATAAATAAATCATATAAAGTAACATTATGCTATGCATGTTCTTAAATCAGAATTACCCCCACATAGCCCACACTCCAGTCTCTTGATTCTTCTATATTTCACTCCTATAAGCAATATAAATGCTTAGATTGTGAATTTTCCAGAATTAAATGATTGCCTAAATATTATTTGGAGTCTCAGAAGGGTAAAGAATATGGTACATTGCTGCTTGCGTCCCTAGATCCCTTCCTGTTCTCCTTCCCTCTACCCTCTCCTTCCTCTGGTCTCCCCCTCCCTCTACATATCTATGGTTGCCCTAGATTGTGTGTTGCTTTTTGTCTGGGCCCAGCAAAGGCGTAGCAATACATATTCTAGGGCCAAAACAATTTTTGAGAAAGAACAAAGCTGGAGAATCTAGACTGCTTGACTTCAACATTACTATAGAGCTACAGGAATTAGGATAACTATTTGATTTTAAGATATACTATAGAGTTTCAGGGATCAAGACAGAGTGATATTGTTATGGGACAAGGCATGCAGATCAACAGAATAAAATAGAGACCAGAGGCAGACCCACATGTGTTTAGTCAAATCAGTTTCTGACAGAGGTGCCAAAGTAATTTAGCAGGGGGTTGGGGGGTCAGTAGTCTTTTAATAAATGGTGGTGAAATAACTGATATCTATATTGGGGGTGGGGATGAACCTCAACCCTTATTTCAATCAACTCTAAAAATCAACTTAACAGGTACCACATTCTTAAACATACAACCTAACACTATCAGTCTTGGAACTCAGGATTATGAGGAGCAGCTGCCATTTTTCTAAATAAAGGAATTTTTTTAGGAATACAGCCATATTTATATATTGTGTACAAATGCTTTTAAGCTACAACAGCTGAGTTGAGTAGTTGAGGCAGTGTGGCCTGCAAGCCGAAAATATTCACTATCTGGTCCTTTTAATATTTTTCTAAAAGAAAACATGGAAACAATAAAGGGAATGATTTATCAGTGACAAAAAGCAAGGATCATATAAGAAAACATTGGCAAACAGGACAAAATTTAAAACTAAAGACACTGTTAAGAATGAAATATCAGCCACGAATTGGTAGAATATATCTGACAAAGGATTTGTATATAAATTATTTCAGGATCTCTTACAAGTCATAAATAAGAAAACAAACGAATAAAATAATGACGAATGCAGTGAACAGACACATTACAAAAAAAGATACACACTGGGCAATAAGCACATGAAATAGTGCTTAACATCATTAATTTTAGGGAACTACAAATTTAAATTGAGATGCCACTAAATTGTCACAAGAAATTTTAATTTCAGCTAGACTGAAAAACTAAATGTTGGTAAGGATGTAGAGCAATTGTAACTGTAATAAAATGCTTCTACACAAGGTCCACAATCACTCTGGAAAACAATTTGGCAGTTTCACTTCTTTTTTTGATCCTGAAGATCCAACCCACTGAACCTGTGCATGACAGGAAAGCACTCTACCACTGAGACATCCCAGGTCCCTGACAGTTTCTTATACAGTTAAACATTAATTTAACATACAATCCAGCAATCTAGCTCTTTTATATACACAAAAGAAATGAAACATACACTCCCTCCAACACTTGTTCAACTTTTTTCACACGAATTTTTTTATAATGTCAAAAACTGGAATCAACCCAATATCCCTCAACGGATAAACAAGCTGTGGTATAGTCTTACAATGGAATATTACTTAACAATATGTATTTATTACATAGTAAAAAACCATCAATTAATCATAAAAGCATTATGTTAAATCAAAGGTAGCCCCCTGAAATACACACACACACACACACACACACACACACACACAGAGTATGATTCGATTTATATGAAATGCTAGTGAATATGAAAGCTAATCTTCAGAGACAGGATGATACACAGGTATGGGAGGAACTGCAGATGAGCATGAAGGAACTGTTTTTTTGTATTTGTTTTAAGAGAGAGAGACAGTGAGAGAATCAATTTTATTTAGTTTTTCATGTGGCTTTCGTTGCTCTGACACTTTGTTGTGTACATGGTGCTGGGATTTGAACCCACATGCTCATGAATGCTAGACAAGCGCCATAACCGCTGAGCCACTGCTCCAGCCCCTAAGAAGGAATTTTTTTAAGTAACGGAAATATTCCATATTTTATTATGATGGTAATTACACCATACATACACTTTGTCAAAACTCAAAACGTACGCTTAGAGAACATTATATGTAAATTATACATCAATAAATTATGTTTATTTCTACGTTTATATATCATAACAATTATAACATGTAGATGTTACAGGACCTTGATTCAAACAACCTAATTAGCAATAAAAAAACCCAAAAAACCTAATGACTCATTATTCAATCTGACTGAACAATGATGATGTTGCTATTACAGTTAATAAGCAATGTTATTTTTGGAAATACACTCTGAAATATTCTGGGGTAAAATAATATATCTTGGATTTGCTTCAAAATAATATGGAAGTTCAATGAATGTTAGTATAGACAAAAGAAGACTATTCATGAGTTGATAATTCTTGAAACTGAGGTTAGATAGATGGTTCACTGTACTGTTTGGCCTAATTTCTTGTATGTTTGAAATTTCCCATAATAAAAAATTATTTTTAATTTTTAAGTCTACCTTCAGATCAGTCTGGGCTATCTCAAGATTCTCCCCATCATCGCCATCATTCTCCTCCCCTTCAGCTTCCCCTTAACTATTTCCCCTTAGCAAAGTACACATGTGACTCAGGGCTAACCCAATCCTATTATCCCCTCAAAGTCCTTTGGAAGCCAGCCAGTTACACACAATTCTAACACACTAAGCACAAATCTGACATCATGCTGCTCAATGAATATGAGATAAATACATTATAAGTAAAATTATGGCAGGTTCTGTCTGAATACTCCCTGAAGTTGAAACTCAACTTACCCTTTCCTTTTACACGAACAGGGGGAACCTGGCCTAGGATGCTGGGAGATGTGGGGAGGGATTTGGGGAGGGGAGAGGTAATATGAAGGACAACGAGGAGATGGGGGGGTGGGAATCAACTCAGAGGGAAACTTCCGACTTCCAGGAGAAGTTCATTTAACACAGCGGTTTAATTGGGGGAAACAAGGAACCATGACCATGGTTTCCCAAGGGGAATGGGATCAGTCTTGGCTTGCTATATGAATATACATTTGTTCTTGATTGTTTGACAATGATTCCCTCCTAACTGTAAGTCCATATTCAACAAATTAAAAAAAATTATCTTTTCCTAATATTTCTCAAAAAAATGTTCATGACTCCCACCTCCTCCTTAGAAAGGAACACTGTGGGGGCTGAAGCAGTGGCTCAGTGGTTGCAGTGCTTGCCCGGGACGCGTGGAGACATAGGTTCAAACCCCAGCACTATGGCCTTTGTCAAAAACTAAACAAAACTGATTCTCTCTCAGTGTCCCTCTCACTTTAAAAAAAAGGAACACTGGGGTTGGTGATGTAGCTTACTAGTAGAGCACTTGCCTAGCTCGCTCTAGACCCAGGATTCAATCCCCGGCATCACAAAAAATAAATAAATAAATAAAAATAAAAACTAAAAAGGAGACTATGGCATTTGAAAACTTTCTCAGCAACACACCCTGAAATATTCTTTAAGAAAAATAAAATTCTTATCTAGGGAGGCAATATTGCCCAATGTCTGCTCTTTGAACAAGGTGGTATGTTTACTTATCACCAGAATAACAAAGACAAAGAATAAGACCCATAGAACCTTCAACAAAAATCTTTACAATGCCAGAATATGCTCCTAACCTTTATAAAAACCCCCTTGTTTCTTTTCACACATGAATGTGCCTTTATTTGTGTGGTTCATCACCACACTCAAAATGAGTGGGAAATTAAAAATAAACAAGCAAACAAAATAGCCTTAAAGCTTCTAAGCAAAAGCATCTAAGCTGGATCAGTGACATCCTGGTATACATTAGAGATAACCAGCAAACCTGCATAGGAAGGCCTTTCTACCTTCTGTGCTTATTAAAAAGTATTCTTTTACCTTCAAGCTCACACAAAAACATCACTTGTTCCAAAACACTTTTTCATTAAAAATAATCATCCCATGGGCTGGGAATGCTGGTTTAGCGGTGAAGGCATTTATTTGCCTGGCATGCAGGAGGACAGAGTTTGAACCCCAGCACCACGTACACAACCAAGTGTTGGAACAAGGAAAACCAGGTGATAAACTAAATAAAATTTGATTCTCTCTCTCTCTTTCATTGTCCCTCTCTTTAAAAAAAAATAATTATAATAATCCCTGTATGTTTCCATAGTGGATTTGTCATACTTCTCTCAGGTAATCCATATTATGTCTTGGGCCCTATTTTTTTTTATATTGTCTACTGCTACCAAATAAAGGCCAAGAGACTCTGTCTAGCATAAAATGAGATTCCGCTAAATTTTCAAAGTGAATGCTGAATAAATTGCCATGGACAAGAATCAAAATCCTTCCAGGATACCTTCTGGGCATAAGCTTTGTTCTGTGGTAGACCAACAGCAGTTGTAAAAGCCCACATTCCTAGGTCAAGGGCTTTTACTGCTGGAAGGTAAAGGTGCTGATAACTGAGATGGTTGTTCTATTTTAGGGAGGTGGGGGGAGCTGGAGTAACCAGCCACCATGCACTCACTGAAGAGTGATTTCTTCATCTCAAAGTTCTATTTCCTGCCAATTTGGGAACTGAAACTATTCTACCTGGGCCTTACTTTATTCAAGTCCACTCTTAAAAGTCTTCTCAAAATCATGAGACCAGAGCTATATGTAACGTAATGCTAATGAAGCAGAAGTGTCAGGGTTCCTCACTTGCACAGTTGGTACAATAAGGAAGCATTTCTAAGTAGCCACTTCTGGCAAATTGCCTAAAGAAATCACTGAAAGAAAAAAAAAAGACCTAAACCTCCAAGACTTCCATAATGTGCTGTGATTTATTTACTAATTGTAAATACTCACCTTCACATCTCACTGTGAATTCTTTTTCACGAAGAGGGAGACACCTCCCCAACCCCACCCTGCCACTCATTAATGAGGTGAAGTTAATTCCCAAAGAGGAGGAAAAGGTAGATGTAGAATAAAAAAGTTGCCTGCTATTTTGGAACCACTGCAGTCTTGGAAAGTTCACAAAACACCTCCCAACCAACACTCCTCCCTTCCCCCAGAAGATCCACCCTTAGAAGATGTTAAAGATCCAAACAACATAGCGTGGAATCCCACTCTTGGTCTCTAACGAGAGGAATAGTGGTGAAAAAGTGAAGTAAACCCAGCACTTGAGTGACTGACTCAAAGACAGGAGAGTCCTAGTCCACTTGGTTTCCGCAGAAGCCAAGCCACCTCCAGAACGGCAGATTTTGATCACAGATAGGGTCCTGGGATATCCGGGGAACAAACTCACAGGGACACGCTCTCCTTGAAGCAACTGCAATCTACCAGCTTATCAATACCAAATTTTGCAAAGCACACGACTTGCCCTAGAGCCACGGCTGGGAAAAGGTGAATGGAAAAAGAAGGGACAGCAACAAGGGAAAGACAAGGAAGAGGTGGGTCAGAGACGCACTGGAGGGGGCACTCGAAAGAAAGGGAAGAGTGTCCCTGCACCTTTATGTCCCTGTCCCGGAGTAATAAACAACCTGGACCTAGATGAGATGAAGTGTGTTAAGAAAAAGTAAACATGGAACACGAGGTGTTTGTTACTTTACCTCAGCCTTTGTACTTGTCAGACTGAGATTTCGGAAAACGTCACCAAACTTCCATAAAAGATCCCAGGAGGAGGCACGTGAAGACCCGGGGAAGGAAACCAAGGGAGAAAAGCAAAGAGCCCCTGAATTCTGCAGGGAGGCGACGAACACGCGTGGCTAGAAAAAGAAGAGAGGCTGTGGGACGCTGAGTGGGGAGACCTACGTGAGGAAAGTCCGCCCCGCGAGTCCAGATCGCGACCCGCGCGACGTCGCCCCGTTCCAGCTGCGCACCCAGGTCCGCAACGTCTCCGCAGCGCCCGCTGGGGTCCTCCCGGCTCGTGGGCGTCCGTTGCCGGGGTCCGACCCTTCCCGAGGTCCCCGCCCCACCCGCCTCCGCTCAGGGCCACGGTGTGGCCGCCCCGACCCCGGACGGTAACTGGCCGGCGACCAAAGAGGGAGTCCAGAACACGGTCCGCGGCCGGAGAGAGCACGACCGCCACACACTCACCGCGGCGCTCCATTTCGCGTCCCGGACCCGGACGCCCGCCCAACGCTCACGGCCGCCGCCGCCGCCGCCGAGGGTTGGAGCTCACCGCCCCCATCCCCCACGCACTGGCCGCGGCTGCCCGGCCAAGCCGCCGCCGCCCCTGCAGCCACCGCCACGACCGCGCCGGCCGCGGACGCCCCGCCCTCGCCCCGCCCCTGCCGCGCGCTGCCCGCCCCCCGGAGCCCAGCCATTGGCCTGGGTCCGAGGGGGCGTGGCCGGGGCCGGGGCCCGCTGCAGGTGGGAGCGGGCGCTCGCTGGCTGGGCGAGGGCTGTCAGCTACGCAACCGCCAGACTCGGTCGCCGGACGCACTAGGGGGCGGCAACCTGGCCGGCAGAGAGACTTAGACAAAAGTCACTTTTTTCACGTTCCACTAGGGAACAGGTCTTCCGTCCTTGTTTAACTGAACATTTCTCGAGCGGGCACTATGAATTCCTTCTAGTCAGGACTCTGATCCTCAACTTCTTTTGTCGCCCTTCTTCCCCCTCCTTCCTTTTGCCTCTGGAGACAAACACGTTTTCTGCCAAACTTTAAAACTTCTCCGCCTTTTTCTTTCTTCAGCTGATTGTCATTTTCAGGAAACTAAATTATTCAAAACATCAGCTATATTACGTATGCACAGTAGTCCCTCGCCACGTGCTCAATAAATACTAGTTCGTTTATGTCAATTAACTATGCAATTTGCATCTTACCATTAAATGCTCCAGATCAATGGGTCTCATTAACATAGGGAAAAATGAACAACCACAATTAAAGCATTCATCTAGATATTGGAAAACAAGTCATATATGGGACATAAAAAGCACAGTATGTTGAATAAAGTATTGCACATAGTAGTTACACTTAATGTCGCTTAAGAAAGTTTTCCTATTATCCATGCTGACACATAACAGTCCATGAATAGTAGCTTTTGATAAATGAGTAAAATTATGTAAAGAGTATTTGGAAAAATCATTTAACTGAATCCTCCCTTAAATCTTTTTCAAAATATACGACACATCTACCATATTCTCTTTTTCTTTATTAATCAAAGGAAGTCTGATATTTGAAAAGAATTTCTAGGGAAATATAGTAGTTCATCTTTATAATAAAATAAAAATATTAACTAACAAAGAATGTATTCAGAAGTCTGCTATTGGGTAGTTTCTTTGCAAAGAAACTAAGGAATAAGGTGTAATACTACCAAACATGTCCTCTGAACATGTCCAAGAACATGTCCTGTATCATCTTTATGACCCAACTGGTTATTTTTTGTCCTTTTTGTTTGCTTTTTTATTAACCAGCAAGTATTTCTTGGTTAAAATGACTCATAATTATGGCTTTAGAGGAAATAGAATAAAAGAAAAAATGAGAAATCAGAGGCATAACTGGATGTTGGGTTAAGAATAAAATATATATGACAGATGATGCAGTATCACTATTTTATATTTACACATAACCACTCTTCCCATTGGTATGTTCTTCATTCCTTCCATGATAATACCATCTCTAGTCTGAAACCTTTCTGTTCTCCCCACTGAAAATCAATTATACTATTTGACATCACGTGGTACACAGAATACTATTCTTGTCACATCGTGGTTCTGAGCCATGTTTATTTGGTAGTGTTTTGTTTTGAGATCTGGGTTCTTGCTATATTGCTCAGGCTGGTCTTGAACTTATGGGGTCAAATCATCTCCTACCTCTGCTTCCCAAGTAGCTGGGATTACAGGTACAGGCCACTGGCACCTGGCTTTTCGGTGGTGTTTACTACGTAGATTTGAAGTTCTTTAGTACTACATTACCTATTTGTGTCTGATACAGAATGGGCCTTCTCTAAGTATTTTCTGGAGGAATGTTGAGAGAATGATCAATGGATCTAAGGATATAAATTCTTCCAGGGTGCTCTTGTTTTCTTTTTTCTTTTCTTTTCTTCTTCTTTTTAAAATTTTTTTATTTTTTTATTGTAAGCTATGTTCAACTTGGTTACTTGGTTACAACTTGTGGAACCAATTTGCAATGGCCACAAAAACCTCATGCCTAAAACAAAGACAGTTCCAGATATCACAGGCCTGGAGGTAAAGGGCACTGATCATGAAGGTGCAGTAGAGGTGGGAGGGGAGTGTAGCCCCTCAACAGACAGGAGCTCATTCTTCTCAGTCACACTTTAATGGCAGTCTGTTTAGAAGGGTACAACATTGTCCACCAGCCTTATTCTATTTTTATTCATTTCACAAATATTTCTTGAGTACCTCCAATGTCTCAGGCACTGTTCTAAGCACAGGCGCTGTATCAGGGAACTTTAAATCCATTCTGTTTCCCCTAAATCAGGAGCTTGGAAGAGGAAAAGAAATAATGGTGATACCACGGATTGCCCAAGGCAGGCAGTTCTCCTGGACTGCTGCTGTCCTTGACCTCACTGTTGGAGCATTTAGAAAAAAAGACAAAGAGCCCGACAGGCCACAATGATTACAGAGCCTCCAGATTCCAAAGTGGACAAAACTCACCAAGCAGGTTATTAATCTTGATTCCATGATGGTTGTAATTGAGAAACAAGGAATCAATTCAGTCCACATGCTGGAAATGAATGTGAAAGACATTGCAAACATGCAAGGATTCTGTGCCATCAAGAGGAAAGGAAACTGAGTAAGACTGACTAACAAAAATAAAGAAAAACTTAAGTGTATATATTGATATGATATATTTATTTTATGACTATCTTTAGATATTACCATTATAATTAAGGTATTATATTTTATATTATTTTAAATGTTCTTGTAGAACTTTTGATAACATAAGCCATATCATATTATAACCCTACCTAATATCCTAACAAAATGTATAGGGAAACTCCCCTAATAATTAATAGTCAGTGCAAAAAAAATATTGTCTTTAAAATGCAATTATTGAAAATGCTGTAAATAAGTAGCTGATAGTGATTTCATCAGTAATAATAACTAAACATCATGGTTTACTCTGTTAGACATTGCCTTAATTATAGCTAACATTTAATAAATAACTTAGTCCTCACAATACCCTTATGAAATATAATTATCATTCCTATTTTACAGATGAAAAATGAAGGCACAGAACAAAGAAGTTCAATAAAGAATTTGTGTGTGTGTATGGCTCTGGGGCTTAAACCCAGGTCCTTGGATATGCTAGGCAAGTGCTCTACCAGTGAGCTACACTACTAATCCCTCAATAAAGAATTTCTGCCTGACTATGAAAATTAACATTAGCACAAAGGTGAGTTTTGCCTTACTTTTCTTAGAAAAAGATAGTGGGAAATTACTCCTTTATATGGTTCACTTTGTAGAAAACAGCTCTCCACCTTTTTCCTTTTTTTCAGAGAAAGAGAATTTTTTATTTAGATTTTCATATGGCTTTTGTTGCTCTGACATTATTGTGTACATGGTGCTGGTGTTCAAACCCGTGTCCTTGCACATACCAGGCAAGCTCCACTACTGCTGAGCCACCACTCCAGCCCAGCACTCCTCCTTTTTGATACTTCCTGTCTTCCTTACTCTGCTCCAGTTTTTGGCATACCGCTTATACCTCTACCCAGTTGATATGGTGTTATTAGTTTATTTATTTATTTTTTTTACTTCCTCTCACTAGTGTGAGAATGCATGCTGTATGAAGGAAGGGACTCTAACTGCCTGGTCTACCACTCTATCCCCAGCTCCTGGGAAAGGACTTGGAATTGATCGATCAATAAAATGTTTTAAACAAAAGAACAGTACATATGCCCAAACACTAGATTTATCTTTTGAAAAGATTAGTTTGTTAACATTTTGAACATTTTAATCAGATAAGAGAATTATATTGCTTTAATGATTTTACATTAGCTGCTTATAATCAACATACTAACACACGCCAAGTTTAATTACTTCATCAAATCTTAGTCTGAATGAACCATAAATAACTCAAGTCTTAAACCATTTCCTTCCTTCTTTAAAGTGGAAGGGTGAATATTTTCTGCTATTGCTTTTCTTTTATATATTCCACCAATGCTGACTAGCTAAGAAAGCAAATATGGCTTCCCCCTAACTGGTGTATTTTATTCTTTGAGCCTCACAAAAACCTTGCAAAATAGTAAGATGAGGTCTGTTTCACCAAAGAGAATTTCATAATTTTCAGAATCAGGGGACATGTTAAAGCTCATCTACTCTACTCACCTTTATTTTATAAGGAAATTCCAGCCAGCTTTCCCAGAGATCACAGGTTAGCCATTGGCCTAACTGGACTGGAACCTTGGCCAGAGTTCTTTTTATACTAACTGATAGATGAAGGTTTTAAAATCTCGGTAAGCCTATGAAATTAGATCAGAGAACCTTAGTTTAATGAGTAAATATTTAAGCTATACTAATATGTTTAACTATGAAATTATTGCATGAATTTACTCCCACAGCATTGGAGGTCTGACTTAGCTATTGCTACTAAAGATGTTGTCCCTAAAAATAAAAGGGGGTGGCTTAGCAAGGAATAAATGAGGAGCTTGGTATGTTCTTGAAGCAGAAAGATATCCTGAGGCATTTCTAGAACACACACCTACAATATTACTTTTCTCCTAGGCTTTAGAAAGGAGTAGGGCCCAATGGAAACATTACTAATCTCTTTCTTTATCTACCCACTGAACAAATATTGCTGAACCCTCTGAGAAACAATACTACCACTAGTGACTTTAATGAGTGTTTATCTTTCTAGCTGCATATTTATATAGGGGTGGCTGCCTGTGGCATGCTTGCCAGAGGACTGGGAAGTAACTGCTTGTGAAAATTGGAAAATATTTGGTTTACAAAGCTGGTTTTAAGTTCATTTAGGAGAATGCCACATTTCATAGCATTGAAAAAACTACTATTATACAACTATTATTATGACACTTAGATACCTGGACTTAAACCACTTTATTCTGAAGTTATCTCAATAGCTGACACTGTCAGACTTAAATTAAAAGAAAAAATAAACAAGGAAACACAGCGCTATGAATTAATAATCCTATAACATTGTTATCTCGAAATGACTACAAATACTTTTATTTCACAGACCTTTAAAAATATTGGTTGACGTGTTTGTTTAAAAGTTCCTGCTTTAAAAGCAGCAGCAGCAAAAACAAATTGATTGATCCTGATGAATTGATATCCTTTACCTTTTGTGCTTGATGACATATTCAGTTTAGAATATATTGTATTTTACCTGGGAGCTGCATTGTACCAGAGTATATGAAATCACAGACATAACTCTATGTATCCTACTAGCCAAAACCAAAAAACTGATGAAATAATTGTTATGTAACATCACCGAAACCATTTGCTTAGTGTATTTAGTGTGGAGAACAGATGAAACAGAAAACAGGGCATCAAGACAGCACATTGCTCTACTTAGGAATTGGCCTAAATTGAGCAGCGAGGTCAAACACGCTTTAGATTTCTCCTGTGAGTACAGTTTGGTTGGAATGGACAAGGCCAAGTGGATTTCTAATACTTTCTTTCTGTGTGATGACTAAGAACCAACATGGGGGGAAAAGAGCTCCAGTTAGGAAAATGATTAAAAAATATAAAACCTACCAAGAAATCAGAATCCAACGAAATGAACTTGGAGTTGCTTAGAGGCTCAAAAGAGAAAGACACACAGGATGTGGGTCAAGGTACAGTGCAATCTAGAAGGACCTTCGAAGACGTTTCACAGAGAACTGGTGTTTTCATTTATGGAGGCTTTTCTTGAACAGCAACACCTCAGTGAAATGGGGCTACTGATGCCAATCGCAATGCTGTATTTTTGAGTCGGTTTGAAGTACTGTGAAAACTGAAGGTGCTAGGTGGTTTTGGTAGTGGGCAGGGCAGGACAGTGGAGAAATGGAAAAGATAAAGGAGATAGAGAAGGGAGCTAGGGTAATTTTCTTGAGAACAAAGTAACCGCTGATTTATTGAATAAATTATTTACAGGATGAATTGCGTCCTTCCAAAATTCATCTGTCTCTCTCACTGTCCCTCTCTCTTTAAAACAGACAAACAAACAAAAACCAAAACTCATATGTTGACGTTCTACCCCAGTTACCTCAGAATGTGACTACAGTACAATAGGAGATAGGGCCTTTAAAGGGGTGCTTAAGTAAAAGTGAGGTCATTAGTGTGTCCTCATTCAGTGATTGTTATCTGATAAGAAGAGATAAGGACACAGACACACATAAAGAGCAGGTGACACAGGGAGAAGGCACAAGCAACCATGCCAACACCTTGATCTCAGGCTTGTAGTCAGAATTATGAGTTTCTGCTGTTTAAACAATCCAGTCTGAGGTACTCTGTTGCAGCAGCCCTTACGAAACTACATGCAAGGCAACACCAACTAAATTAGAGGAATTCTATGAATTCAATAGTAACAGCATCGAAGGATTCTGTTCTAATTAGACCAAGACTATCACATTCCTTGCCGTGTAAAAATATGAAGTCTCATTGTGGCTGAAAGTTGCCATTGTCCAACTCTTGAAGTAGGGCATTTCTTCTTCCTAATACTCACAAGTCACAATGAGTCAGTATCATTCCTACTCTGGGGTGTGGGTCAGGATGTCACATCATATCCACTGTAACATTGTCATTAAAATCAGAAGACAGGATGTTTACAAGCCTGGTGTTTTCAGTGGGAGGAGGATGGTTAGTTTCTGCTCACAGTTGAAGGGATGCCCTGGTCTCTTTGTATGCAACTAAGGACGATTTAGAGTAGCGCTTTTAAGGATAGTATTGCTAACACAGCAATGGATATTGGTGGTTAGTTAAAAACAGTAATTTCATCATAGTACTTGGTTCATAATACAAGCCTAATAAGCACTAATTTTCTTTTCTTTTTGGCTCTATAGCATTTCACAGCATACAAAGCTCAGCCACACACCTTATGTCAACAAATCTTCAGAACAAGTTGGTGAATTACGAATTATCACTATTATCCTTAAAGCTGATAAGAACTACATTTTGAAGAGAGAATTTACTTAAAGTTGCACATGCTAACAGCAGAGATTAAATTCAAAGCAAGATCACCTGTCTCCTTAAGCAGAACTTTGCCAATGTATCCAAGATAGACAGTTATTCCATCCTGTAAATTTCAAATAATCCTCTTTAATCAAAAATGACATTTTTCTGTATTCATCAAATATTCTACTTTATGCATATTGGATCTACCCTACAAAGATTACAAGAATGAATATTTTGCACACACAAATGGGCAGAGGATGAAAATTCCTCCAGAATCTCTTTACAGGTTACTTTTCCCCTCACTATCCTTGGGTCAGAATTCCTCAAGTATGAATACTCAGAAGACACTCTTTTCTATCCACAGAGTTTCAACTTAACCAATACTTAGGAAGACATTTAACAGTACAAATTGTTACATGTTCTATGATTTATTTTTTTATTTTACTTGGAATATATATGTGTGGTGTGGGGAATGGGAATGTTGTTTCAACAGGAATATGCTAGATTTGTAGGTAAACTTTTGGAATACAATCCATTTGTGGTATGGGGCCTCTTTGAAAATTAAGAATTTTCTCCTTAACAAGACTCCCATGGCTCAAGCATTAAAGTCAAGAATAAATGAATGGGATGCAATTAAACTAAGCTTAAGATTTAGTCAAGAGTGACAAGAGAATCTACAGAATGGGAGAAAATCTCTGCCTGCTACACCTCTGACAGATTAATAGCCAGAATATACAAAGAACTTTAAAAAAAATCATACATTAAAATCACAAATATCTAATCAATAAATGGGCTACAGAACTAAAAAGAAATTTTTCAATGGAGGAAGTCCAAAAAGGCCCAAAAACATATGAGAAAATGTTCTACATCACCAGAATCAGAGAAATGCAAACTAAAACTTCACTGAGATTCCACCTTACTTCTGTCAGAGTGGCAAAAAAAAAAAAAAAAAAAAAAAAAAGAATACGAACAGTAACAGATGCTGGAGGGGCTGTGGGAAAAGAGGAACACTCTCACATTGCAGGTGAGACCGCAAACTGGTACAGCCACTTCGGAAAGCAGTGTGGAGACTCCTCAAAAAATTAGGGCTGGAACCACCTTATGACCCAGCTATCCCACTCCTGGGTATCTTCCCAAAAGAGCTAGAATAGGCATATTATCGAGATACAGCTGCATCAATGTTTAAAGCAGCTGAATTTACGGTAGCTAAATTATGGAACAAACCCAGATGTCCCTCACTTGACAGTTGATTCAAAAACTGTGGTACATATATACAATGGAATCCTACTCGGCTATTAGAGAAAACGGTATTATGGCATTTGCAGCCAGATGGATAGAAATGGGAAAAAATTATGCTAAGTGAAATATCCCAATCTCAGAGACTCAAGGGTCAAATGTTCTCTCTCATTTGAAGCTAGAATACAATCAGAAAAAGTATGATAGATGGCTAAGCTAATAATAACCTCAACATGTATGAATTTTTACATGATTATGGGGAACCTTGCCTAGGATGCTGGGGGACATATGAAGGGGGGCAGAGAATAGGAAGGATATCAAGACTGGAGACTGGAGGGAGTGAGTATGGGGGAATCAACTCAGTGCGGAAACTTCAACTTCCATAAGTCCAATTAACACGGGGATTAAAAAGGGTGAAACTTGGAACCATGGTGAACCCAAGGGGTGAACCATGGAATGGCATCAGCCTTGGCTTGCTCTGTCATTATACATTTGTTCTTGATTATTTGATAATGATTCCCTCCTAATTGTAAGGTCATCTTTAATGAATAAAAAAAAAGAATTTTCAAAGAATTGGTTTATGTTCCTCTCAAACTAATCCTTTTATAATTCAGAAGGCACTTCTAGAATCTTGTAAAGTCTGTAAATTATTATGACACATGTGGGGCATACCCCAATGATACATGCCCTATATGTGCAGAGAAGGACTGGTTCCTAAGACACTGGATGGCAGATTATTGATGGCATTGCATAATTAATAACATACTATTGGAAACCAGAACCCCTAATGGCACCTGAATAAAGTTTAGCACTGATTGATAACTTACTCTTCACTTTTTTCTTTTTAGAGAAGGAAGAAAATGATGGAAGCCTAGAACAGAGATGTTGGACTTTGATGATGGAGGACCAATTCTTAAGTGTGGTATAAAAGGTATTAACCCCAGGAGGTAAAGGCAAACCGAGAGAGCCAACTTCCAGACGCATCCTTTCCTATGAAGATCCTGACCTCTTGGGTCACAGGTGAGATGACTAGCCACACACATCCCAGTTTTCCCCAGGCAGTCTCAGTTGACACCTGTTGTTCAGGCATAGTCATAAAAAAGCTTCCACACTCTCAAAAATATGATAATTGTACAATATGGTAAATGGGCATTCTAAACACAGGAGAATCTAGGCTCAATATTATCTGGTCTTCCAATTTTTTTTAAGCTAGAAATTTGGACTTTTATATAGAAAAACTCTAGATTTTTGAATGTGGGCACTACATTTCATTTTTTATAAGTTGTTAATTTATAAAATGAAACTCATGAGGAATAGACTCTAACCTAAAACCCAACAATTGCAACCTCTAGGTTAAAAAAAAAACTCAGGCTGATCCTAGAAGACTTTTTTTTGGAGGGATGAGGGTTGGGGTTCCTTCTTTGTGTCCCAGGCTGGTCTCAAATTCAAGGCTCCAGTAATCCTCCAGCCTCAGCTATAGCCTGCACTGTACTACTGTACAGTTTTTTAGAGAGCTCTTTGCTTTGCCTTTTTTGAAAACCTCACTCCCACATAGTGGATGAGAGTGGGCCTTAGGGTGTTACCAAAGAGGAGAGCCTTCTGCTGTGGGAAATTGCAGGGGTAATCAAGGTAGGATCCAGATAAAAGACCTGGTATGGACAGTGTAAGCCAATCTTCTATGCCTCAGTAATGATTATAACCAGTACTTCCCGTGCACTAAAGGTATTTATTGCATAACCTATCTCATCTATTCTTCAGAGTATCCCTATAAAAAAGACGTTACTACTTCATTTTCTAATGAGGAAACTGAGACTTAAAAACACTAATTAGTTTGAGCAGGTTCACCCAGCTAATAAGTGGTAAAACCAGGATCTGAATTCACGTCAGACTCAACTCAAAGCCTACACCTTTATCCTCTATCCTACTGCTTCCTCTACTAAGGAATCCACTTTCTTTTTCCCTTGGGGCATTTTTCATTTGGGTGAAACCCTTTTGAACTCTTGTCACTCTGTGTGATTTTCAAGTCTTGATGATAGATCTGTAAGAAGACAATTTCTTGCTTTTATTCAGAGTTTTATCCAAGGCTCACCCTTTTAGCCCAAATCTCTAGAAATGGGGTGCCCTATAGGAGTTTAGACCCAAAATCCTAATTAGTCATAAACAATATTCATTTGCTGGATGTCCCTTCTGCCTAGATCCCATGGGAATCTGTGTTGGTGATAGGTAGCCAGCCAAAGACTGTATTTCACCATTCCTCTGTGACTTGTATTCATATTAGAGATAAAAGTAATGCATATACGTCATTGTACAGACCAAGAAAGCATAGGATTTTCTCCCATTATGACTTTACCCAAAAATTGGAAAATGTTTTAACATGTTGTAGTGGGTTGAATACAATTCTCCCTTCCTCCCAAAATTGAGTTCTATCCAGAATTTCAAGATAGGACTTTATTTAGAAATAGGGTCTTTGCAGGTAAAATTAATAAAATGAAATCATACTGGATTTGAGTGGGTCCTAATCATATGACTTATAAGAAGAAAAAGCTAGAGACACAAGGGGAGGATGGCTTTATAAAGACAAAGGTACAAAATACAGCTGTAGGTCAAGGAACACCAAGGATTGCAGGCAACCATCAGACACTGGAAAAAGGCAAGATTCTTCAGGGACTTCAGAGGGAACATGGTGGTCTACACCTTGGTTTTGGATTTCTGGCTTCCAGAACAGTGAGAGAGTCAAGTTTTATTTTTGATAGATATACTTACCACATTTATTCTTTATTTTTAATTTTTATTTGTGCCTGATAATTATAATAATAAAATTCATTGTGATATATTTATAATGCATATAATGCAATTTGATAAATTTCATTCCACAATACTTCTCTTTTCCCTTCTCTCCTCCCTTCCCCAGTCCCATCTTCTATACTATTAATCTCCCTTGTGTTCTGTTCAATTTCTTGTTGTTTTGAGTAATCCAAATTTATGGTGAGCTGTGAAAGTAGGTATAAGAAAGCAATACTTATGTTAAATAAAAATTGAATATTGTAATACCCTTTCAAGATAGAATGGAGGAATCTGTGTTAGATATCTATTTTTATTTTATTTTACTTTGCAGTTCTGGGGATTGAACCCATGGGAAATCTACCACTTAGCTACCCAGCCCTTTATAATTTTCATTTGTTTGTTTTGAGACAGGGCCTCACTAAGTTGCTGAGATGGACCTTGAACTTGCAGTCCTCCTGCCTCAGCCTGCTTAGTCACTAAGCTCACAAGTGTGATCCATAATACCCACCCGTCCCCACACTTGATGTTTAAATTCAGAGTTCTCAAGTCAAAAAAAATTAGAAATTATTTCCTAACTCACTGTTAGCTAAAGAACAAACCATATAGAGAGTAATGTTTTCCTCCCTATACAATGCAGAAACACCCATGGAATTTTTAGGGAGGGCCAGAGGCATCCAGCATGTTGTTTAATAAGTCTCAGTTCTGAGCTAATCTTAATCAAGACTTGCTTGTGTTAGGAGTCCTTCTGCCAATCTACCACCATTTGTCATGCCATCCCAATTTGTTATGCCAGTGGTGAGCCATGGGCATCGGAGCATGCATTATGTAATCTTTTCCTATTCTCTGCCACTCTTGCTCTGACTAGCTGCTGATTTCGTTTCCCTTTTGGAACTACTATTCTGACAACTTTTCCAGCCTTCATTTATGTGTCTTACTCCAAACTCAGGTTGGAACTTGCCCTCCAGTTGGAAGGACTTTGCATTGGAAAGGAATCTCTTATTCTTCCAATTCCTGGAATGCCCATAGCCCCCACTGAGGAAAGCTGGCCACAAACTTCAACATCCTGACATCAGCTGATCCAACCAAATTTGCATATCTGATTCAAGGGCAGCCCATCCATAGTCCTGTCAGAATTCTATGAAATAATTTGTCAAGAGACTTCTACCTAATGAGGAGAAGGTTAATCAATAGCACCAAAAAGATCCTCTGGCTTGGAGAATTTAAATTTAAACAAAAGGCTTGATGGAGTGAGGTGTGGGGACTGCTGTTGGTAATATGGACAGAGGTTAGAAAAACACACAGAAAGCAGATACCATGAGGTGGCAGACACCATTAGTGAGCAGAGATTAGGAGATAGAAAAAACAATAGAGGAAATGGGATGGAGGAAGGAATGTGGAAGCAGAGACCAAGAGTAGCTGCACCATCACAAAACTAGCAGAGCAATAGAGTCAGGGCACCTACTGCTGGCCCAAGGTCACACAGGAAGAGCCAAGCTGCACTGTATTGTAAAGCAGCTTCTGGTTCTCAAAAAGATGTGCTGTCTCTGTGAGGTCCAGCAGTGCAGCATCAAGTGCCTCCTGACTTCCTTACTTACCCTCACAATCCCTACATCACCACCAGCTCACTCCCATGCCCCCATTAACTAAGGTAAACATGTCTCTATTCTTGAATCATTTAAACACCAGGCCATGAAACCACCTTCTGCCACTGCCAAATTCCTTCAGTGTAGACTTTTTGGCTACCATCCCAGTGATCCTGTGTATCCACTTTGCCAAATAGATCTTGACACTTGGCCGCTCCTTACCCCCAGCTCTGCTGCCTCCTCTTTCCCAATTCACCTGCTCCAGAAGCTCTGGCATGCTTTATAAATCAAAGCGCATGGGTTATAATAGCATTGATTGCCTTTAATGTCACTTCATTTCCATAATTGAATGATGAAGTAAGACACACTTAAATTTGTGTTTATTATGACAAGCTTGGGTATCGTTTGCCTTAACTGTGTCATGTATACAAATCAAGTATAGTTGCATCCCAAAAGAATTAAAGAGAACAGAGTTAAAGAAGAATTCAGTAATTTAGGTATAAAAGATTTGGGGTCTTATGTGTCTGTCCTGCTTTTTTTGTAATCAGGAATAACAGTGTTATAAAGATATTCGAGGGGCTGGAGCGGTGGCTTAGCGGTTTCGGCGCTTGCCTGGCAAGCACGAGGACCCGGGTTCAAACCCCAGCACCACGTACACAGCTAAGTGTTGGAGCAACTAAGGCCATGTGAAAAACTCAATAAAGTTGTTTCTCTTTAAAAAAAAAAAAAAAAAGATATTCGAAGTCATGCAGATTACATACTCATGCCAAACTTTGAGGTACAATTATGAAATATCACTGAACCCTTCAGTGTATTAAATTCCATCTCCTTCCTTATTTCCCCTTGGGTTTTACGAAATATGGTTACGTTTTCTGCTTATAATTATTCATACACATCTTTGAAAATTAATGAGAATTCTAAAATAATCTATAATAGCACTACCTAGGATAGTGATTATTAATGCTTTAGTAGTCCTCCCTTCACTGTGTTATTTTCTGTGCAAATATATTTAAATGTTTTACAAAATTGAAATTATTCTACTTATTCTACTTTGTACTTTTTTTCCCCATTTACAACATAAGCATTTTCCCATGCCATTTAGTACTCTTCAAAACCATATTTAGTGTAGCCACATAATAGTTCATCTTCCGGAAGTTTCTTCCTTTAGTTGGTTTACTTCGTTACCATTGAATGTTTGCATTGTTCTCAGTTTTCCCTGGGTATAAATAACACAATAATGAGTTTCCTTGTGTATACGGCTGAGTTTATATCAATCCTTATTTCCTTAGTTTAGACCTCCTGATGTAGAAGTTTTCAGTCAAATAATTTTATGGCTCTTCCCAAATAATGCCACATTGATCTCCAGAACCAATGTACCTGTTCACATCTTGGCAGTAGCATATTAGGGAGGCTGTCTCACTCCAGCAGACCTTGATTTCTTTGTTCCATGACTTAACAAAGTCCCATTGAGGCATAAGAGTTCTTGCGGCTCCTCTTGTAGTCCTTCTGTAGGTTTTCTACTGATGCTCATCTCCCTGTTCACAGTTGGTATGTAGCTATCCAAAACTTGCACCTTCTATCCCGAGACTGAGATGATTCCAGTTGGGAAGAATGTCCATAACCCTTTCCCTGTTGGTCACTGGAGATCTGGAAATGTTCTTTGGCTCACAAGCTGAGACTTAAGACCTTTGAGCAGTGGTTCTCCCTGAATGGCCCGAGATGCCCACCTATGGCTCCCTCCACTTGCTTGGGAACCTGAGTTTACTCAGGGGAATCCCACCCTATCCTCTACCATGGAGCTCATATCTGCTTTCCTTGCCTTGCCCCTGCCTGCCCCATTTCCTGGGAGTAGGCCATCTCTTGCTCTTCTCTACCCTCTTTCTTCCCTAGAAGATTAAGCTTTTCATCTCATAATTCTCCATTCCTCCCCATCCCTGATCTTTGCTAAAGGTCAATGAACCCATTCCCTTACTTAGCTCTCCTGTATGTGTTGTCCCTTTGACCTTGACATTTATGAAATCAGCCTACATTTGCTAGACCTTTGTTTGGTCTTGGTCTCTCACTGCCACATTCTCCTTTGAATTACCATTTCTGCCCTAACTTTGCCCTGACTTAAGCGACTCCCTATTTTGGCTCAAAGTTTCTTTTCTGTTTCCAGTATGCCCTGGCCTTTGTGGTCCAAGTTCAGTGAGAAACTGACACATCAAGGACTTGCTTCAGGATATTAAGGGAGTGTGCAAAATGTGCACAGAAGGACTGTGGCAGTTTGCCAGTTTCATCTTAATAAACCCTATCCTACTTTCCAGACATGCCTTTCCTGCCCTATTTCCATTGGTCTTTCCTTCTCCCATTTGTTTAAGCTCCATCTGTGTCTTTAGCATCTCAATTGACATGTGGTCTGGCCCCTGGACCACCACATGATATCCCAGTTGCCCACTTGGCTCTCCTCTCCAGCCTTGGCAGTGCTGGTCTGGATTCCCTGTGAGCCATATCTGTAAGCTCCCCTGAAGGCATGACCTGGCATTTCTGTAGGCTTGGCCTCCTCCCTGGCTCTGGTCCTGGTCCAGAATCTTTATGGATAGGATGTTTTAACCCTTAAATGTTCATTTTTCTCCTAAGAAGATAGGGCCTAATGTTTCCATATGAGTAATCCAAGCTGAGGCCATCCCCTTTCCAACAAACCCTTTCTAGGGACCCTTTCCTAGGAGAGAATATGGAAAATTGGGGCAGTCACTCAGATCTGAAGGAACTCCAAGAAACAAACCTATTGCCTAGAATGTTTCCTACTTCTTTCCTTAGGCCTTCTGCTGACTTTCTAACTTGACACCTCCACCCTGCTTCAAGAGTGAGGATGGCTGGCTGCCTTAGTGTCTTCTGTACAGCTATAAGCAGTTTCAAAAGAGGAAATGGGCCAGAGCACCACAACCAATAGGTAAGGAGAGGTATCTTGGTTCATGGAAGCCAAAGTTCAAACATCCATGAGTCTGGTGCCTCTCCAATCTAGTAGCTGTTGCAGATTTGGCGTAGCACCAGGCATGTGGATGTAGGGAGACTGGGAAGAAACACTGCTCTTGTTTCTGTCTATTTTGTAAGCCAGAAGGGCAAGAAACTTGGTAGTTGTTCTTTCTTTCTGGTCAAGCTGCTTTTGATTAAAAGAAACTGAAAACCACTCCGAATTCAGGCAATTGGAATGAGAGAAAGGGCTGGCCCCTCTAAGGTAAAGTTAGCAGGGAAATAGGGAATGATGGACAAATTAGCTGACATGTCCAGTTCAGAGGGTCAGCTAGGCTCAAAGGTCAGGCTGTATGAACTCTGGCTACTGTCATTCTCCTTCTGTCACATGCTTATTCCTGGCTTTCTCCTGGCTACACAAACACTAAGAACTCCTGAAGACTGTGCTACTCCAGAAACTGCTCTCAATTAAATCAGATTTTTCTCATATCCAAACTGTGTTAAGGAGTTATCAAAATTTTGGGATTTTGAGTCTCTCTTCCTGATATAGAAGGACTTTTTCAGAACATTGTGCTCATGGTTCTAACTTAAGAATTAGCGCTATCTCCTTGCCCCTCCCCTCTCTTCTCTTCCCTCCCCTCCATTTTGTTTTCTGAACCCTTAGGGCTATGGCCTTCACTTCTTTTCACTCACACTGTGGTGGGGCTCAGGCTGTGGAACACATGGATGGGAGAACCAACTCATTCCCATAAGTGGTTCTAAAAAGGTCAATTCAGGTGGAGTACCTGTTGGCCTATCTTTACTAAAGTCATGGTAACTTACACCTTACCACACATAGCCTTCTCAGCACTGGAGTTTCTCATTCTGATTTTCCTGAATCAAACTTCCTGGCTGCTCTCAGGTTCCAGAGACACATATACGAATCAATTATTTGTGCTCCTGGAAGAAGCACACCCATCAGCATTTTGTAAGCTTTACAACTTTGGATATCATACATGTTAGGAAATCCAAGACTCATAGTGGTGAATTGACTTGCCCAAGATCACTTGAGTTAATGGTAGAGGCAGGCAAGAACTTAGATCTTCTGCCCTCAATCCAGGGATCTTTCCATGATGCTGTCATGGCTTCCTTAGATTTTGTTCATCTTTTGCTATGCAGCACTATATCTTGAGTCAAAATTACTCCCATAGCTTAGAGACAGGCCAGTTGACTCATTAGCTTTTCATTCTGGCTTTCTACAAAATAGCCGCAAAGGACTATGGCCTACTAGAGTAGAGATAAGGGACATCAGGAAGGCATTCTTGACAGATGTTTTAGTAAAACTGTGTCCTGGTTGGGAACTTTTTCAGCCATCTGCAGTTTTGGTTTCAAAAGGTTACAGTGCCTCAAGTCTTGAATGTGGCTTACGGCCCTTGAGTGAACCATGTTAAATTCTGGGATCAGGTAAAATGCCAATGTCAATGTAAAATCTTACACTTCTCTGCTCTTGTGAAGATCTAATTCACTTGTTTTATTTCCCATTGTTAAGCATGAATGCAATAGTAAAAAATAGTGGAGGGGTAGATAGCATAAAGAATGAGAAAGTAAAATCTGATGCTAAACAAATCTGGAATCATCCCCTGAGCTGGTCACCTGCTAACTGTGTGACCTAGGGGGAAGAAATTACATAATCTCTTCAAGATTCCATTTTCTTATTTATAAAGTGAGTGCTATTTGAAATCATAATATGAAATAATCCATGCAAAAGCTTTACCACTAGGTGTGCCCAGTAACAAGGCCCACTCCCCAAAATGATTTTATTATTATTGAGTTCTATTGAGCCATCTCAGTCTTCACTATATAATAGGGGTCCTTGAGTGCTCAAGTTGCTAAATGAAATAATGGCAATTCTTTATTATAGTAGTAGTGCTAATATTTGTTCTCTTACCTGTTCCCTCTTTCTCTAGCCCTCTTAATTATTTTCATACCACATAGGCTTCAACTAAACATAGACTTGTTCTAACAAACAGAAAAAAATAATTAATAAACTCATTAGTTACATTTTACATAATATATTAATTTTAATGTAATTATATCTAAATTCAAATATTCATTTTGAATATAATCATTGAAAATTTAATTAAAATGTTTGCCTTATATAGTGGTAGGGCTTGGATATGGTTTATCACCCAAGGGTTCCTGCGTTGAATGTTTGGTCCTCAGTGAAGTGGTGGAGCATTTAAGAAGTGGGGTGTGATGAGAGGTAGGTCTTTGGAAGTTCCGCTCTCAGAAGGAATTGATGTATTTCTCACAGAAACACCACTTGGTTCTAAAGAGAGTGGGTTATTATAAAATAGAACAGGACTGGACTTTCCTCAGTGTCTCACTTGCTGTCTCACCATATGATCTCTCCATCACCTGCCATCCACCTTGTTGTGATACAGCCCTGGGGCCCTCACCAAAGACTGAACAGATGGGTTGACCAACCTTAAAATTTCAGCCTCCACATCTGTGAGGCAAATAAATCCATTTTCTTTATACATCATCTAGCCTAAGGTGTTTTGTTACAGCAATTGAAAATGAACTAATACACATGAAAAGATAATATTTAATGCAATGATTTCAAAGATATTCACTTTACTAATTTCCTCTCCTTCAAGTTTTTGTTCAAATCTTACCTTCTTAATGTGTCTTGCTCTAATCATTCCATTTGACTCTTTTTATAGTTTTTTTAAAAATGTGTCTTACGGGCTGGAGCAGTGGCTCAGCGGTTTCGGCGCTTGCCTGGCAAGCACAAGAACCTGGGTTCAAACCCCAGCACCACGTACACAGCTAAGTGTTGGAGCAACTAGGGCCATGTGAAAAACTAAATAAAATTGTTTCTATCTTTCTCTGTCTCTCTCACTGTCCCTTTCTCTTTAAAAAAAAAAATGTGTCTTACTCTAATCATCTCATTTAATTCTTTTTTATAGTTTTTTTTTTTAAAGAAAAGGATAATGAGAGAGAGAAAGAATCAAATTTAGTTTTTTTGTGGCTTTCGTTGCTCCAACACTTCATTGTGTACATGGTGCTAGAGTTCAAACCCATGTCCCTGTGCATGCTAACCAAGCACTGTAACCACTGAACCACCGCTCCAGCCCCCGTCCCATTTAATTCTGCAAGCTTTCATCTTCTGCCACACCTGCCATCCTCCTGCCTCAGAAACTCTCACCCTGTCCCACAACCTCCATACACACATTGATACTCCCAAACTACCTTAGACTTAAACTGCTCAATATTCTCACTTATTACCACCTAACACAGTACATAATTTCATTATGTTTATTGCATGTTTCCACACAGGCAAGAATTTTTTTTCCTCTGTCTCCTCTCTTCCACCCTCCCTCCCTCTCTCCTTCCCATGAATATTTCTAAGTGCCCAGAAGAATTTCTGGGTCATAGTATATGTTCATCATAGTAAATATTGACCAAATGAATACACTGGCATATTAAATCTACTTAAACTACTTCATTCTTTATTAGATGTTGTACTAGGCATCATCATTATATTCTGTAGTATAAATATAAATAACTCCTTCAGCTATTATCTTCTATTATTTTTCTGCTTACTTCTGCTCACTAAAGCTGCACTTAATCATGACTATTTATATGTGTGTATGTACATGTATTATACATGTACAGTATGCATACAAGTGCACATACAGACACATACACAAGAAGATTACATTTTTACATTATGCAATAACTTTAAAGTCTCTCAACAGAGTATAATCTTTTTTCTATTTTGAGGCAATGTTTATTTCTAAAGAAACAGATACTTCATCACATATCCCACAGAGCAATGAATGCCCTGGAGTGAAAGTACAGGAAAAAAATTCTTTTTCAAAACTCCCAGAGTTGAGTCCAGTTTTGGCTCAGACCCAGTTAGACAACTGAATAATTTGCCATGGTACTTGATTATGGGACATCATTTTAAGGTGAAGCTCAGAAAAAAAAAAGTAGGATAATTAACAAAGCACTGGGCTATGTTAATTATGCTACATTTTGTCATAATATTCTCTGGAAGTAAAAGTTGTTTTTATCTAAATTAAACTTGTTAGCTGCAGTTTAACCCTAGCAGGGTGTCTTGATTCTTTTATTCATGAACATTCATTTAATGAACTTATTCCTTTCCCATTCTTTGTCAGGCGTTGTGCTAGGTCCTGGTTATATATGATGAAAGGACAAAGTTCTTTCCTTTAAGGAATCTAATCTAAGGGAAGTAATAGACAAGTATAAAGGGTGATAATAATACAGTTGAAGTGCCTCGTTGCAGCTGACAGCAGGATGCTGGAGGAACACAGGATATAGTCAGAATCGCCAAGTAAACCTCATCACTGCCAAGTTCACTCTTGCACTAGAGGTTTTCAGTACTGGACCAAATTTTCTGTCTGCTTTGAGATAGTCATCGTTGTGGCCAGGAACAGAAGGAGCAAAATATATCATTATTGTTACTACTATTATGCTTTTAATAATACTAATGAGGAGGAAAAGACCAGTTTGTTATAGAACAAGAAATACAATCCTTCTCATAGTTGAAGCAATGCAAAGTAAAATAATAATGAATAAATAAGATTTATTCAATTATTAGGCACCTGTTGCATGCCAGATACTGTTAAAGAGGCTGAGGACACAGCAAAGACTAACACTGCCAAAGTCACAACTCTCAAAGAACTTATATTCTGGGGCTAGAGCAGTGACTTAGTGGTTACAGCACTTGCCTGGCATGAGTGAGGATGCATGTTTGAACCATGTACACTGTGAAGTGTTGTAGCAAAGAAAGCCACATGAAAAACTAACTAATTGATTCCCTCTCTTTCTCTATCTCTTACTGGCCCTCTCTCTCTTAAAAAATTAAAAATTAAAAAAAAATCTAATTGGGAAAACATAAATAAATAAATAATAGGTAGATGCATGAGCTTATAATTACAGTCCTGCTTGAAGCCAGTTTACAGGGGGGTCCACTGGTCCTACAGATCCAGATGGGGGTCATTTTTCTAGTCCTTCTAATTTATAGTTAATATCAACATTTATGGAAGTTGGAGAAAAATCAAGAAGGGCAAAAATTAGGCAGTTTTACACTGGGCTATGTTAATTATCCTACATTTTGTCATAATGTACTCTGGAAATGAAAGCTGAACCATCTGGACCTCCCTCAGAACATTATTACATCAGTAACCTCTTGCTGATCAGTCTAACAAAACAGAAGCATGTTTTAGAGTTTTGGAGACATCAATCAGACATGCACACTCCAGAATATGGGGTGATATTTTTATGAAGATTCAGGAATCTGCCATTCAATGAAGTTTTCAGGTTCCAGTGGTCAGGCTGTTTCGGGGCATAGCTGCACATTACATTCTCTACCTTCCTAGGAAGCACAGTGCCTAACAAGCCCTTTGGGTTCCACACCTAGAAATACTGTGCCGTAGTGTTATAGAAGACTGCCATCTTTGACTGGGGCCCAGAAAGAAAAGGTTCTGCAGGAGGTCCACTTCCATCAGGCCTGCTGTTTGGGCCCTAAATTCCGGCAGGCCTATGATGGTAGATGTCTGTGGTGGGACAGTGGAGTTTACGGTGTGTCTCGGCAGGAGAATCATAATTAAGGCCCCTGGAGTTCTGGAGCATAATTGTGGCATATGCAGTTAAACATTATGCACCTTTTGAGAAACAGCTCTTGACATGTAATTGGAACTTCGTACACATGAAATCCATGACCATGAAACACCAAGTATCCAGAACTACCCATTATGAGTCGGGTTATTTTGGATCTGCCAAGTCATAAAGTCAAAGAGATCTAACAATCATCCATTAAAGGCCAGAACTGTGCATTTGGGATCCAGCCAAAGTAGCGCTGGAGGGCCAAGTAAATTCCAGGTAGACCTTCATGTCACCAGCCAGAGTGGCACCAGCACCTCTCCCTCAGTTGAAACTTGGGACTTATGGCACATAGGGTGTTTTTTTGTTTTTTTGTTTTTTTTTTTTTAGAGAGAGAGAGAAAGAGAGAGGCAGAGAGTGAGAGAGAGAGAGAGAGAGAGAAAGAGAGAGAGAAAGAATCAACTTTTTGTTTATTCCTTCATCTGGCCTTTGTTTCTCCAACATTTAGTTGTGTATATGGTGCTGGGGTTTGAACCCAGGTCCTTGCAAACGCCAGGCAAGTGCTTGAACTGCTGAGCCACCACTCCAGCCCCAGAGGTTCTTACAGGAATGGCCAACTGAAGATGCAGCTAAAAGGGCAATTTGGTGGCATTGCCTTACAGGATGGAATGGCATCCTTCAGGACACAATGCCTTTTGGAGACCTCTTTGTAAGACTGTATCCTCTCCAGGAAGAATACAAAGTGGGGAAAGCAGAAATAGCCTTGCTTACCATTACTCCCAGTGACCCATCCTAGTAATTCTGGACTCTATGATTAGGAATCCTGGTCCCTGAATGAAGTACCCTCTTTTCAGGGCATAGAGCAAGAAGCCTCATCCAGGTGAGGCAAACCTCTCACCTGGACACTTTGGAAACCTTATGTCCAGAGATCAGTGGGCAAGAAGCAGAATCACCATCTTGGCAGGAGGAATTGATCCTGATCAGCACGAGATCTAGGTCTGCTTTTATACAAAGAGGGCAGGAATGAACATATGTAGAACCCAGTTTATCCACTGGGGCACCTCTTGGTAATTCCTTCTCCAATTTAACTGTGTCAATGGACACAAATAGCACAACTTGGGCATAGGAAAGATAGAAATGCCAAGCCCTCATACATCAAGGATGAAGGTTTGAGTAAAACCACCAGGAGAGCCACAAATACCAACATGAGGGCAATTAAGAAAATACAGTAGAAAAAAGGGTAAGTGAGTACCAGTTTGACTCGAAGACTATGTGAAGAGATGAGACTACCATTTGTCCCACTCACCTCTATTTCTAAGTTTCTCCTCAGTAAGAGGACTATGGAAACTATGGAAGAACCACTGGTTGAACTTGCATGGAGAAGTGGATCTGTGGAGGCAAAGGATGAATTGTGATGTTGTGTACTGCTCAGATCTCCCTCCAAGAGAACCATATGCAAGGAGCTAATACCCTCCAGCTGTTGCACCTTTGGATATAACACATGTTCACTCCAAAGTCACAGGTGGTCCCAGCCAAAGACTGAAATGGGGGAGTGGGTACTAGATCTGGGCCATTTATGCCCAACATGAGATTCCTCTGATGGACAATCTTAGCTCTGGACCTCTCCATTGACCTATTTGAGACTTCCATAGAGTTGTGCTGCAGTCTGAGATTCCTTCTATCCAATTCTTCCCCTTCTCTCATTTCATATGTGCCAGACCTGCATCACAGTCTGAAGGCTCTTCCTGCCTACTTTTATTCCCTTGCCCTAACCTTCATGAGCTTTGACCCAGCACATCTCATGCATAACTATTTCTTTCTTGCAACTGAAACAGAGTAAAATGAGCTTATCTTTTGGAGTTGAAGGCAAAATTCCTGAAGAAAAAAAAAGTTTAAAACCTAGATAATCTAATGCAACATTAGAGTATCACAAATATTCAAATCCAGATTGCTGTCCAACATTTAAAGCACAGATTTTTACATTAACAAAAACTGCAAATTTCCATTTCTAGGGGTAATTAGACACTGTGCCCAGCAAGTAACACCTCTGATCGGGGGATGAGTACTTACAGAAGTCAAAGTAGGAACTGTTTATTGCTAAAAATTCTCATAAGACAGAGTCTTGGCCAATGCCAGCCTATAAATCTTGAATACAAAAGGGAAAACTGAGATTCCATTTAAGTTCCATGATCAGAAAGAGAAACTAACAAATAAAATGTTGGATGAGTTTGAATGCTTTCCTCCTTTACGTGAGCAACAATCCATTCTGCAAGATGCCTATCTTACTAAAGGGCTTAAGCAATTTATTTTAATAAAAATGGGGAGTAGGCTTTTCAGCAGTGAGAGATGCAAGTTTAAAAGATATCCTTGGAGATTCTTGATCTTTTATGTTTTTTTTATTTTAAATTTTTTAAGAGAGAAGGATAGTGAGAGAGAGAGAGAGGGAGAATCAATTTTTTTTATTGAGTTTTTCACATGGTTTTCATTGCTCTGACACTTAGTTGTGCACGTGGGTGCTGGGGTTTGAACCTGTGTACTCGCGCATGCCCGGCAAGCGCCATAACTGCCAAGCTACTGCTCCAGCCCTAGCTCCTATATTTTAAAAAGAAATTTAATAGAACTGCTATGAGTGTTTGATATCTGAGGCAATGGGTGAATATGCAAAATAGATACCAAATTAGAGGATAAATATTATGTGAAGGTTAGTCCCACTTCTTCTATCATGATTGAAGATTGTGCAAAAATAAACATATCAAAGCATGCTTATTAAGCATCTAATGGATCAACCTTTTAAATAGAATTAAAGAATATTTTAGAGTCTTTGTTCTGAAGAGTTGAGTAGCTTAATCATCAAAAAGCAATTGAACTTAAAATTATTTCAAGTCTTCCATTAAGACTCATCTTAACCCAGAGATCTAAGGGTCGATTGTCTCCACTCATCTGTGGAGGTGGGGTCTAGACCCTGGACAATGAGAAAGTTGGTCTAGTAGCATGAGTTAAATCCAGATAAGATGTAATGCTTTACAATCTAATACTTTTTTAGAGTTATAATGGGAAGGGGAAGGGAGGGATAAGGGAGGGTAATTGGGGGGGGCGCTCCTGGGGATAATTGCAATATCCAGAATATATACATATTTTATACACATTTTATATTATTTTGTTAAAATCTTGTAAGGTTGCTCAAAATAAAAATTTTTTTAAAAAAATTAAAAAAAAAGACTCAGGAATAGGGGCTGGAGTGGTGGCTCAGTGGTTATGGTGTTTGCCTGGAATGCACAAGTACATGAGTTCAAACCCCAGCACCATGTACACAACAAAGTCTTGGAGCAATGAAAGCCACACGAAAAACTAAATAAAAATTGATTCTCTCTTTCTCTCCCCCGCTGCCACTGTCCCTCTCTCTTAAAAAAAAAAAAAAAAGACTCAGGAATAATCTGGCTTTATTTTGATTAAAGTTTTAAAAAGCAGGCGAGGAATAGCATAAAAAAGACAACAAAGAATCTAGGTAAGTCTTTTAAAGTTACAAAAATAACAACTAAGTCAGGTGTGGTGGCACATGCCAGTAGTCCCATCAACTGGGGAGGCTGAGGAAAGAGGATCACAAATTTGAGGTCAGCCTCAGCAACTTAGTTAGGACCTGTCTCAAAATAAAATAAAAAAATAAAAATGGCTGAGGGTGTTTCTCAGTGGTTAAGCACCCCTGGGTTCAATCCCCAGTACCAAACAAACAGCTAATATGCACTAACAACTATGTTCAGGTTTATAGGGATTATCCCATTTATTCCAAACAAGAACTCTATAAGATAGGATACTGTTATTATTCTCTTATTCAGAATGGAAAACTGAGATTTAAAGATGTTAAGCGATATGCTTAATGTTACACTGTCAAGTCTACATGGCTCTAGGGCAGAAGTAGGCAAACTCTTCTGTAAAGAGCCAGGTGTAAATATTTCCAGCTGTGTGGGCTATGCAGTCTATATCTCTTCTCTGCAACTACTAACTCTGCTGTTGTATCATTAAAGTAGCTATAAATGATAAATCAAATGAATGGACATGTTTGTGCTCTAGAAAAGCTTAATTTACAAAAATAGGCTTGCTAGATTTGGAGGGTGGACCTAATCACTGGGATTGTTGTTCTTAGGTGGAACAATGTTTTACATTCTAAATAAAGCACATACGTTGCTTTTCAAAGTAGATGTATTTGGAATCCTTCAGAGATAACTTTAACTCATTCATGTAGCAAATACTAGTTGAGTGCTTACTGCTAGGATGTCAGCAATATGATAATAACAGATACTTTGGTGAGGTTTGCAGCACAAACGGAACAAGTAAATAGAAAATTACTGTTTTCATAAATTGTGAAAAGTGCTCTATGAGGGGGCACTGGCTGGGACACCTATAGAATAAAGAGGGTGGCTGACCTGGCCTGGGCTCAGCAGGTGGTATGGTTTGAATGTGTCTCCAAAAAGATTATGTATTGGAAACTTAATACCCAAATTCATAAGCTAGTGGTATTAGGAGGTGGAGTCTTGGAGAGGTTATTAGGATTGAATGAGGTCATAAGGGTAGGGCTCTCATAATGGGATCCAAGGCTTCGTAAGAAGAGGAAGAGAGACCCAAACTTTTATGCTTGCTCTGTCCCATCATATGAGGCCCTCCACCATATGCAGAAAGAAAGCCTTCCCCAGATGCTGGTGCCATGCTCCTGGGCCTTCCAGCCTCTAGAACTGTAACCTAAATAAATATGAAGTCTTTATAATTTATCCCATCTCACATTTTTTGTTATACCAAGAGAAAATGGATTAAGTCAGGGGACCTCTAGCAGGATGAGCCAATGATTCAGTGCCAGCTCTGCTCGTAATACCCCTCAGCTCCATTCTCCAGGAGCAAACTTTGAATAACAACAGCTGGAGCACAGCTTTAGCTCGCTATTTAGTCTACATCTGCTTCAAGCTCACTCTCTTCACAGAGTCAGTGTCTCACATGCCAGGGCCTGACAATGTCACCTAGAGATCTGTTCACAGAGAGCACAGTTTATTTTTAGGGGTCTTGGTTTCTCTCATTTCGCCTCAGTCCTTATCTGAGAAGCCATTGTAGTCATTCTCAGGTGCCATCTATCCACCCAAAGAACAGCAGGGAGACAACGTGGGCAAATGTGGGTTCACCGACCCTGTGACTCTGTAACCTGGCCGTTAGCTAGGATCCTGATCTTAGTGATTTGTGATTTAGAAAATATTTTTAAGAGTTTGAGAATCTAAGTTTTTTGAAAAGCTCCACAAATGCTTCTGATGTGCACGAACCATGTTTGGAAACTGTTGGTCAGGAGGATTTCTAAAGTTGCTTTTAACCTTTCCGGGCAGCTATTCTGTGTTTATTGCCATGACTACACTTACAAACATTTTGCTAAGAAGCAGGGAAAAATGTAAATGGTCTTAAGGATGTTTCCCACTGCTCCCACCTTCCCATCTCCACCATATAAGGACACTGGGTTGTTTGATAGGTCGCTGCGTGGGAGTCAACTTTGTTGCCCTCCTAAGCTGAAGAATGTTCAGGAGTTCCTCTCCAGGTTACAGAACAAAAATGTGAATCTTGGATGGATCACGCCTGCATGCTTACTTCAGGCATGATTTACATAGTGGACGAGCCACCACCTGTGTATAAATCAAGGCCAGTAAAACAAAACAAGATTCTTCCTGCCTCCAGGTTAGGGACAGGCAGGGTTTGGCAGTCTTCTTAGCCCTCTCTAAGAAAAGATTCTCATTCTGCATTTTCCTGAATTTCTTTCTGTAATATTTATCATCCCGTTTCTTAATGTTGTAAAGGATCAGCTAATGTTACCTAATACTTCTGGCTTAAGCGTCTTAGCACTAACGGGCCAATGGGTTTAACTACCATAGCTATGACCCCGAAACTGTTGCTGAGGCCTTTCTGAGTTACTGAAAATGAAGGCAGGCATGTTTTCAACCACAGCAGAAACTTTCCCAATTAGTACCCCGGATCTGGAGCAGAGTACACTTTTTCATCTTACTTTGGAATGTGTTTTTATTCTAACATTTGAATATGGATATTTCTAAAGTTCTGGGAATTCAAATGTACTTTAAATAAAATAATGTTGCCATTCTGGGAAGATCTAGCTCTGAGGAAACTGGAAAGCATGCCAAGTTCTCATTCTTAAAGATGAGTTGAATAAGCAGAGGAAGGGAGCAGTGTCACAAAGAAACTGAAAGGCAGATTTGTCATGGATTTGGATAAACAACCTTTGGCTGTACTGAATGGGACACTTCAGACCTTGTTTTACCTTGGGTCATGCTACCCTGCAATAGAGCTCAAGGTGGGAGAAACGCCCCTCTGACTAGTATTTTTCTTTTTTCAAGAGAGTGAGAGAGAGAAAGAGAGTCAATTTTATTTATTTTTTTTTCATTTGGTTTTTGTTTTCCCTTCACTTAGTTCTGTATGTGGTGCTGGGGTTCAAACCTCAGTCCTTGCATATGCCAGGCAAGCAAGTGCTCTACTGCTGAGCCACCTCTCCAGCCCCCTGACTAGTATTTTAAATATATTTGTAAGTAGCTGTTTTTTTTTTTTTAAGTACCAATTATCTTTGTAGGCACTAGGTGGATCTGATTCAGCATTGAGTTATATCTTGAGTTGTTTTTGCTTTTTTGTCTTAATATGGAAGGAAATAAAAACAAGGGATTATATTCTCCAACTCTGCCTGGCAAAGACCAGTTGTAAAAATGAACCAGTTAATATTTTCATTTTCGGGGAAGCAGTAGGTTAGACGGCTAACCTAACAATAACTTCAAATTGTATGATTCTCAACGCAATAGGGGGATGGCTCCCTAGGTTACTTGGAGGCGTAGGGAGGTGGATGGGAAGTGGGGAGGGTGTATGAAGAACTCCTAGGAGACAGGAGAGTGGGAATATGGGGGAACCATCTCAGAAGCAGATGTCATTCCTCCATGAGATACCCATTTCATGCTAGAGTTCTTCTGGGGGAAACAGCAACAGGGGAAACCCAAGCTGGGCATCCATGATTTGGCATTACCCCTGGATAACTAAGTATATATACATTGGTTCTTGAATGTTTGATAATGTTTCACCCTCAATTGTATCTCTATATACATCTAATAAAAAAAATTTCATTTTCTTCTATCCTTTTCTCTGCAACTCTCTCCTCCTTCCCTATCCAGGTTAATTTCCCACAATGCATTGGCCTGTCATGGTGCTAGAACAGAAGCACAAGGGACAGGCTGGTGATTTGTTTTGCTCCAATATTCCTACTGTAGGGAAGCAAATTGGCGAGAGCCATTCTCCCTCAATTGCTGACAGTTCCTCCAAGGTGTAGCTCCTGAAAGGAAGGTAATTCAAGCCCTCAGGAGCAAAGAGGATACAGAGTTTTTGGGAAAACGAACACATTTTGCTAACTCCAGATCGTCCACAAATTTTACCTATACATTGGCCAGATAATGAAACCTTTCAAGGAAACTGTCTTCACACTGTTCTATCCAACTCCAGTTTTACTACTTGCATAAAGACACCAGGTTGTTTGAGATTCATTTAAACACACATGTACATGCGCGTGCGCACACACATACTGCATTTTGTGTAGGTTAGGAGTCCCTGCCTCATTAAAGGGGAAATATTGATAGTAGTTATTCAACTGTTACATCAATAAAAGTAAAAAATGGGAAGGATCTCTGAAAACTTTATCCAAACCTTTTCTTTTATAGAAAAGAAAAAGGCAACTCAGAGATGTTGCTTGGTCTTCCGAAGGTTGCACAGCTAGTACCTACCAAATCAAAGATTAAAATTCACATCTGGTGCACGTGTGTGCATGTGTGTTTCTCACCACATCTAGGGAAGAAATGTCCAGAGAGACATTCTGAAACTCATTAAACAATTAACTTAATGGAGGTTGAAGTTGAGGGTGTCTTAATTGGTTATTAAATTTATTAAACCAAACTCTGCTGAGGACCCTCAGGGCATGTTCACATTAAAATATTTAAAGTCATATAAAAACCCACTTTAATTACCAAGTATGTGTGTCAGCCTCGAAAAATGGGTTTTGGACCAACCCAACTATCAATGAGTACAGCTCCAAGCATTAGGAATGCCCACCTCGTACCACCCTTAGTGCTGCTTTGGTTTCTCATGGGCCTTAAAGGAAATGAAGAGGACTGATTTAGGTTTATTGGATAAATGCACAAATGTGATCTTAATGATGATTAGGAAGAATACTTCTGATGTCTAGGAGAATAAGTTGATGATACTATTAATTGATACATACTTGTATGGATTCAGAGTAGAGACTAATAACTCATTAATTATCTGGCTAACATTCACGTGGGTGTTGGACAACAATGTCCCACTTTCTAGTTTTTCTGATCCTTTTGGCCAGGTTGGCTGTTTCTCATGGTTTCTTTATGTCCATTAACACAGCAATTCTCAAAGAGCAGCTGTGCATGTGCTCCAGATGGTTAATCTCCAACAGTATTGGTATTTCTACACAGATTAGTGGGCAGCTGCTTCTAGTATGAAGCAATGCTTTCCTTGCCATGCAATTTCATGCCCTTTGTCTGTGCTGTGCTTTCAGCCTGGAATGCCCTGCCCCTCTGCTCTGACTTCTCTGATGAGCTTTTACTTCAAAGCCTACATTTAAATGTCATCTCCTCTGTGAGGCTTTTCCTGACCACTACAGAGTGGTACTAACCTCTCCTTCCACCATGTCCCATTGCATTTAACACAAAATCTCTATTAGAGCACTTTCCAGATTGTATCCAAGTCACTAATTTAACTTTCTGTCTTTCAAAGTAGAATGGAGCTCCATTAAGACAGTGTATATATGCCACTTGTGTGGCCTCAGGGACTAGCCTGAGAAGGCCTTTGGTCCATGTTAGTTGGACATACACCATTGCTTCTTTGTTCTGTGACTCACTAAATGTATTTGTAGATTCTTTTCTCTGGTCTAAAATTCTGTCTTAATTCTTGGATTCCGCCTCTACCTCCCTTCCCACCCTAGACTCCTAAGGGACTTCGCATGGAACAGGGGAGTTGACTTGGGCTTTCATTGTGCCTGTAGTGCTTCCTGCAAGATCTGTCTAAACATTCTGTTGGGAACGAGGTGAGAATTGCTCTTTTGAGCCAACTGGTTCCAACTTTGTCTCATTGCTACCTTCCAGCATATTTTCAGGCCACATCCTCCATTACACACAATTTTTCAAATTGTCCTTGTACTTTCACAGTTCTCAGCCTGTGTTAAAATTCGGCTCTCATTTATTTATTCATTCAATAATTATCAATCATTTATTATGTGTCAGGAACTGTTTTGAACTGTGTTCTGCCAACCTGCCATGGTCGTTTGTAGTAAGCTTCCCAAAGTAAGTCTTTAGAACCAGAGCTAGGGTTATAGCTCAGTGGTGAAGCACTTGTTTCACAGGCATGAGGCTCTAGGCTCAATCACACACACACACACACACACACACATTCTCTTTAGCTGAAAAGTGGGTCAAATAGCATGTAGAGGACCATGGAAAGATTGGGGAGTTCCAGGGTTCTCACTTGTACCTTCCTGTTAGTCTCTCTCACAGGCCACGTGGGCTAGCCACAAAGAGCATTGTAGACTCATGGAATCCACCATTCAGAAATAGATAAAATAAATGCCACTGGATTGTACATTTTATAAAGAGTTAAAATGATAAATATTATATGTATTGACCAAATGAAAAAAAAAAGAGATGGAGAAATGCTTTACCCTGGGGTAAGGGAAATAAATAAAAGAAGATCACTTAGAGGCATTAGAGGAAGGGAGGTCATTTCAAGGAGAGAAAGAATGCCTAGAGCTTATCCTTATTCTTTTCTGCAAGCTACATCAATTCTCAAACTTTTGCAAGGCCCGTTCCTCTTCCATACCTAGGAAGATGAACTGGATTTGTCAGTTACCTTATAGAGGGAATAATGGCAAGATAGGTAGGGAAGACTTATGTCCTCCCTCCATTCACCTGTGCCAGCTCCTCCATCAATCTCTAATTCCTAGAGTCAGTTCCCAAGGGAGAATAATAATTTCCACTAACATAACCGTTTCAACTTTTTCAAGAGTCAATTATGTCTACACAGGTGGCAGATATGCTCTGTTAGTTATAGAAATGGTCCTAATATTGCCCTTTGAGACACAAAAGAAGTGGAATATTTGCGTCATATAATGTATTTGTGCACATGTACCTTAGCCTCGCACATACGTATCCTCATACACACATATGACATGTATCCACACATATGCATTTGTAAAACATTCAGATAGATAAAAGTGTGTACACATTCAAATTCTCTAAAACAAAGATCTGTAACTTTCTAAAATTACATAAATCTCAATGTTTGCCCAACATAGCAGCACGATAGGGAAGGAATTGAGACCCCTGTGATATCATATTTTGCTGGGCAAGCACAAGGCAGGAGGTGCAGTAGAAGCTGCTCTTGCTGGGAACAGCCCCGCACTTAAAGCTAACCCTGAGATCAACTCCGTCAGTGAGATGAGTTACAGGAATTCATGGCAAAACATCACAGAAATTCAAGAACATATCAAAGCATTCGTCACTCTGGTGGCAGGAAATAAGTTAAAAGAATTTAGAGAATTGCAATCACACATAATAGCGTTATCACTGGGAACTGTAGAATTTGAATTATGTACACATAAGCTTCTCCTTTTAAATGAGCTCCTCAGGCAGGTTCTGTTTACAAACACTCAAGGGAATGGGGTTCTGGATAAAATCAATTAGGGCCCAGCTACATAGAGCTGTACAGTATGAGCAGCAGATGAAAATCAGTCCTGAGAGAAGGTGCATCTTTGGCAGCACCGCTGAAGATTTACTTCCTCCCTGGGGATGTGATGATTAGGACTGTCATTACAGTGGACATGCAGTAACTGAGGCCCTTGCACGGAACATTCTGTGTCCACAGGTTGGAGCTCTTCAGTATCTAGGAAAATACAGTGTATGTGTGAGATGAGAGGCAGAGCAGAACAGCCGTAGGGAGAGCTATGGTTCTGACCAGATCTCTCTGATTGGCAAAACAGTCCAAGTCCCAGGTTTAACACTTTCACTAAGGGCAGAGACCAAGATGGCACGCAGCTCTGCAGTCCTCTCAATACTTCCTGAGGTTGGCAGATAATCAGAATCAAGAAACTTTAAACAACATAGATTCCTGGCCCTGCCACTTCAAAAATCTAATGGAGTATATGTAAGCCAGAGCCCAGAACGTTTGCTTTTAAAAAGTTCTACCGGGCTCTATAATCCAGTGGGTTTGGGAACCACTAAGTCATGATCCATTTTTACCTAATGTTTTGTAAAAATGAAAGAGAAGAGAATGAGAGAGAGGGTGGAATGGGATTTTAGAGTCCCTCCAACCCTCTCTCAAGGCCACGAACCTCTTCTCTGCTGCATGAAAACCAGGGCACTGCAGTTTCCTGGTGAGTGATGAGAGGGCAAGTCTGGAAGCCTAGAGAGCTATGAACTGTGTCGTGCAGAAGAACCAAGAACGGGCCACATGTAAGTTGATTAATATAGTTTTCCTCCCTGTGCAACTTTTCTTCAGGCAAAAATTGGGGTTTTAGAACTGAGTGAATCTGAATCAAATTGGATCTGATTATTTAAATTAGATCTGAGTGAATCTAAATCACTCAAGGCTAATTCAAATCCTCCCTTTTGGGAACATGATCTTTCCCTCACTTTTCTCTCCCTTCAGTCTAGGCCCTATTATTTAGAACTTTATAAACAAATGCCAAGTTAAAAAGTTTGGCAAAGAAGTAGACAGTGGTCAACTTTTTTTTTAAGCCAAAAAAATGCATAAAAGCATTATTCTAAACCTTGATGTCAACTCTAAGATTCTCATTGTTATTGTACATGTTTTAATGAGGTCACAAACATGGAGAGTTCTCTGTTTTGTAACAAATAGCGTGTAATTAGTTTGAATGGCAGCCTGGGTATCACTGCTTTCTATCTTCAAAGCATCCCATAATCACCAACAACACTTTGCACAGGATGACAGTGCTGAGAGGTAACCTGGCTGCCCTGTACATGTAGTTCACAGGACTGAGTGGTTTAGAGAAGTCTGGAAAGATGCCCATGTGACTCCCAAACACATTACTCCTGTCTCACTTCAAAGGAGGTTTCTTAAGAGGTTAAATTGGAAGATATATATTTCAAAGTCTTTACTTTGGAATGCCCCCAATTACATAATTATTTTTAAAATCACATTTGATAACTCGCATGGTTACCAAATATTTAAAAGAACTAGAATAAGTTACATCATGAAAAAGATTTTCAACTCTGTCTACATAGAATTTCTTCTAGCCATTCTAAGAAGAGTGATGAAAAAAGTAGCAAATTATTATTCCCCTTAGTTTTCAGTGCTTGAGTTTAGAAGTGGTATTACCAGGATTTGTGTAACTCTGGATCTATGGGCCAAGTCAGACAATCATGCTCCTTGCTCTGACATTATTTGGTAGAAAATTGTATGTAAATTTAGCAAATACATTTAACAAATAAGTTTAACAAATAAATGAGATGCATTTAAAAATAAACAGCTCAAAAATATAGCTATAAGCTTAGAAAAATCAATGGACTGTGAAATCACATAAAGTTCCAATTTTATTTTCAAATACCCTTTTGGAACCAAGAAATATTCCTAAGGTGGGAAATTGTCCTGGTTTCTAGTGATGCAGAAAATCATGAAACATAATCTTCTACTCTGTTGCTTATAATCTTGTTTCAAAAACAGACCTTGAGGAGCTGGAGTGGTAGCTCCGTGGTTACAGCGCTTGCCTAACATGTGCAAGTACACGGGTTCAAACCCCAGCACCCACGTACACAACTAAGTGTCAGAGCAACGAAGGCCATGTAAAGAACTCAATAAAAATTGATTCTGTCTCTCTCTCACTGTCCTTCTCTCTTAAAAAAAATAGACCTTGAATATGAAAAAAAACAAATAAATCATTGAATATTTAAACTTATTTCTTTACAGATTTTTTATTTAGAAATTGAGTTATTGTTCAATCATAAATGCATATAAAGTAACAATATGATATGCATATATTCTTAAACTAGAATTACCCTCTAGATCCCTCCCTATTCTCCTTCCCTCTCCCCTTCCCCACCTGCCCTCTTTCCCTGACATATCTTTATGATTGCCCTAGATAATGTGTTGCTACGTCTTTGTTGGGTCTTATACGTGAGATCCACTACCTTTCACATAGGCCTGGATTTAGCGCCAGCCTCCATAAATCATAAATGAGTGAAAACATTCAACCCTTTACTCTCTAGGTTTGGCTAACTTCACTAAACATGATTTCTTCCAATGCCGCCCATTTACCTTCAAAGACTGCAATTTCGTTCTTTCTAATAGCTGAGTAGAACTCCGATATATATATATATATATTCACACATACCACAGGTTTTGGATCCATTCATCCACTGAGGGGCATCTGGGTTGGTTCCATAATTTAGCTATTGCAAAATGAGCTGCTATCAACTAGATTCTGCTGTGTCGCTGTAATGTGCTGATTCTAAATCCCCTGGAAAAATACCCAGGAGAGGATAGCTGGATCATATGGTGGGCTCATCCCTAAATTTTTTTTAGGATTCTCCACACTGCTTTCCATAGGGGCTATACCAGTCTGCAGTTCCATCAACAGTGTGCTAGTGTGCCTATCTCCCCACAACACCTCCAGCATCTGTTATTGTTTATATTCTTCATTTTTGCCAATCTGACTGGAGTGAGGTGAAATCCTAATGTAGTTTACTCTTTATTGATTTTTTTTTGGTTCTGAAAAAGTGCCAAAAAAAGGCTGAAATGGAAAACATCAAGCCAGTGCTGTAAACATAATTCGGTCAACTTAAATGGGTCTTCAAAGAAAAGACTCAAAGAAACTAAATAACTCTTATGTACTTAGCTTTATTTATAGTAATTTGTTATGCTGAATGTCAGAATTTTAAATTTTTAATAGAATTTCATCCAAAATAACTGACTTGTCATATGATTTACGTATATTATTTTGTACCCTTATCGGTCTTCAGTGCAGATATTATTATCATTTTATAAATTATAAAATGGAATCTTGAATAGCTTAAGTCATGCAGTATGGAAGATGATTTTATGCTCACCCTTATCTTTCCCTCTCTGTGAATTCAGACATGCTCTTATGAAATGTGAGCAGAAATAATGTCTATTGTTTCTGGCAGTAGCTTTAGAAACCAGTCATGGTTGGCTTTGCTTTCTCTCTGCCATGAAACCAAGAGTGGTGCAAATGGGCCCTGGAACACAGATTATGTGGAGTAGATTTTCATTCAGTCCATGATGAACATGTAGAATGAATGAGAAACAAAACTGGGTCAAGGTAAGCCACTGATCTTTTTGGATTGTTTCTGCAACAAAACCTAGCTTATTCTGATTGATGCACTCTGTAAGTGGCAAAACTAAGATTCAAATCTTTTTATTTTAAGTTTTTATTTTTTAAAGAAAGAGGGATAGTGAGAGAGAGGAAAGACAGAATCAATTTTATTTAGTTTTTCATATGGCTTTCATTGCTCCAACATTTTGTTGGGTATGTGGTGCTGGGGTTCAAACCCCCCTGCTCACGCATGCCAGGCAAGCACTATAACCACTGAGCCACCAGTCCAGCCCCAAACCTATCTTTTTAATTTCCAAGACTTTGGCAATGAATAAGGTGCTTGGCACAGGGTAGGTACTCCATAAACATTTGTTGAAGGAAGGAATGCATGGTTGTTGCCCAGAACTGAACATAATATTTCAGATGCAATTTGATCCACATAAGAGTCATTGGGAATATAAACTCTTTCACAGTGAACATCTGTTAATAAAGGCTTAGAGTGCATTAGGTTTTTGTCAACCATACTTATGTCTTTAACAAGAACAAGAACAGCAAAATTTTTGTCCACCTATCATGTACAAAGGATAGAGGGAGGTATTAGAGGTAACACAAAAATAAAATATGAATATAATTATCTTCCAGCTGTCCATAATTTCATGAATCAGAGTCACAAATTTATGACCAGCTGTGTCAAAAGGGAATGAACAGAAGGTTGGAGGGAGAACTTTATTGAATGCTGAGCATGGAACTAGGCAGTCATGAATTTCAGTCATTCATTCCACAAATACAGGTTGAGTACTAGCAATTATTTGGCTACTATATTTGCCTCTACAGACCCAGATTTTTTTTTAAAAATGAGGCTTAGGGCTCAACATATGAATTTGGGACAAACATTTTGGACAAACATTTTGTCCATAACATACACCACGCCTGGAAAATAAGAAATAATATGAAGAACGATGGAAAAAGAAAGTTGAGGGATAGAAAGGACAGAGTATAGAGAATACCATTTAGACATAGTCAGCTCGCAGTGATTCTGTTCCCTGAGAACACCCCAAATTACAGGAGGGAGTGCCTAATGTTCATGCCAGTGCTGTGTTCTTCCCCCATGAATCTAGAAATGAATTGATTTGTTCAAGATGGCCCAATCAAAACATCATATTTGGTAATTTTGAAATTTAAAGTGAAGAATACAGAGCCTGGGTGTCTTTAAGTTGAGTCACATTAATGACAACTCCACAGAGAGAACCATCACAAACAGTGCACAATCTGTACAAGATAGGCAGCAGCCCTCATCAAGGTCTTCAGTTTCTGCTGCTGACATCTTCAGAGATGCCCTGGTTCTGGTTCTTCTAGCATTTGGTTGTTCAATCCCTCCTTCAATTCCATGAGTTTCTATAATATCTTCTCAATAAACTACCTTCTTTTTCCTTGAATTAGCCAGAGGGAGTTTTGTTCCTTGCCACCAAACGAATTTGCACTTATGCAGTGTTGATGCATCTGGATTCTACCCTCAAGACAGTGTGGAGCATTATTGAAGGGTCTGAGGAAGGGAAGTAGCTTAAGAGTCTAGTTTTGGAATTATCATTTGGTTGGTGGAAAGGGAAATGGTAGATTAAAGTCATAAAGATTGGTTAGATTCTGTTGCTACATTATAAGCAAGAAATAATAAGGTCAGAAAGAATAGAGAGTATGGGGGCTGGAGTGGTGGCTCAGTGGTTACGGCACTTGCCTGGCATGCACAAGTACACAAGTTCAAACCCCAGCACCACGTACACAACAAAGTATCTGAGAAATGAAAGCCACGTGAAAAATTAAAGAAAGTTAATTCTGCCTTTCTCTCTCACACACTGTCCCTCTCTCTTAAAAAAAAATAGAGAGTGTGAATAGATTTCAGAACTATTGAGAAATAATCAAAAAGAGCTTCATGTTAGGAGTCAAAGATGATTTCAGAGAGTTTGGTTTCAGTGACTGGGAGAGCAGAAAATGGAGATACTAGCTAGGAGGACTTGGGCAGAGTGTAGAGTGGAGAATACTAATCATTGAATTTGGAACATTTTGTATTGTGGGTATTGGTCAGCCACACAGTCAAAAGCTCAGCAATTGGGTATACTGACTTAGAACTTAGTAATATTTGACCCCTAGATTTAGAGACTATCAGCGTATAGGTTGTTCGTTTCCTGGACCACTGGCAATGGATAAGATGAGGAGAAGGGGCTGGAGTGGTGGCTCAGTCATGGAGTGCTTGCCTGGGATGCACAAGGACCTGGGTTTGAGCCCCAGCACCACATACTCAACTGAGTGTTGGAAAGACAAAAACCAGTTGAAGAAACAAATAAAATTGATTCTCTCTTTCTATCTCACTGTCTCAAAAAAAAAAAAAAAAAAAGGACAAAAAGAGGGCTGAGAGGAGCACAAAGTGAAAAGAGAAGAAGAGGGACAAGAATGTAACCCTGAGGAAACACCAGCATTTATAAGATAAGAGGAGATAATGCTGTCCTAAATTGGGAGACAATATTGTTCTGGAAGGCAAAACTGGAGTTTCAAGAAGGAAATGGACAGCAATAGGAAATGCTTTTGAAAGACCAAATTTTTTTTTTTTTTTAAGATAGAAGGACAGTGAGAAAGAGACAGAGAGGATCAATTTTTATGGAGTTTTTTCACATGGCTTTTGTTGCTCTGACACTTAGTTGTGCATGTGGGTGCTGGGGTTTGAACTCGAGTACTTGCACATGCCGTACAAGCGCTGTAACTGCCAAGCCACTGCTCCAGCTCCTGAAAGACCAAATATTACAAAGGCCAAAAATGCAATTATATTGAGAAATTAAGAATTTATTTCTAGGCTGGGAATACACCTTAGTAGTAGAGCACTAGTTGAAGAAGGAAAATAAGGAGGAGGAGGAAGTGAAGGAGAAAGAGGAGGAAGAAGTGAAGGAGAAGAAAGCAACTTTAGTTGACAGTATGAGTCTGAGAGTGGAGAGAGTTACAGTGAGAAAACAGGCAAGAAAAGTGGACCCCTCAATTCAGTTCAAGAAAGAGCTTTGAAATTCATTGCTGAAGGGGAAGAGCAGAGATGTTCACTAGGAGGATTGGAGGTGAAGTTGGAGATCTTGAAAGATAAGCGACAGCACTGCTTACAAATGTCTGTGACTCTTCACCAGTTTTAGGCATAGGGTAGAGAAAGAGGTCAGCTGGATTGATTCAGGATTGGGATTTTGCCTGATGAGTGTGCAGAAGAATGGGTGGGGAATGGATTGCGGGTATTAAGCAAGAGAAAGATGGAAAGCATGGATCTTTGTTTTTATGCTGCTTGGAGAAGAAAATGAAAACAATAGGAAGCTAAGAAATTGGGGGTGGGGTGAAGAAATTAAAGGGCTTAGTGCCTTTAATAAAATAAAAACATGCATTTATAAGAGGATCATGATCAGAAGTTAAGAGTTTAACATTTCAGAAATGTAACAATTCCAATTGATGATAAAAAGATATACATTTAGGATGAAATCAAGAGTGTAAACTAATAGCCAGGTGTAATTGTGTGCATATAGCTCCAACTACACTGGAGGCTGAGGCAAGAAGATTACGGGAGCCTAGGAGTTTGAGACCAAGCTGAGCAACCTAACAAGAAAAAATAATTTAAGGATCTGTGAAGTTGCTTGATCATATTTGAATGTTGAAGTAAAGAATCCATAAGCAAGGGAGATTTTGTAAATCAGCAGGAAACATGAAATGTCTACTCTAATTTTAATGTGGAAGTCCATATTATGTGGAGTTAGAGGTCCTCATTAGAATTAGGAGAAAGGAACTACTTACAGTGGTATAGTTATAATATAGAGAACCAAGAAGGAATTGCAGAATGCCCTGGGGTAAGAAAAAGGAAACAATTAGCTTAGATTTAAAGGAATGCAGGAAAGGAGCAATTACCAGAACTTAGGAGAGGGTGTCTAGAGGAGACACGACTTTGGTCAAAAGAAATTGCCAACCCAGAAAGAAGAAAGACTTTTCAGGGAAGAAGTCAGAGAAGTAAATTCTTCGATTTCAAGCTTCCAACTCCCTAAGAAACCATGCTGGGGCTTCTTTTTGCATCTCTGACTTCTTAGAAGTTGTTATTCCTTACTCTGTCTTAGAGCCGACAGGATTTTTTCCTGTGACTCCCTGTGCAGAAATGGTTTCTGGCAGCTCCAAGTCCACCTCATGGAAGCTGATGAGAGACTCTCCCAGTGTCCACAGGCCAAATTTCCTGGAAGGACTGTGACCGGCCTTGCTTGGGTCTTAGCCCAGCCCTCCATCTGATCACTATGGATGCAAAGAAGAGAGTGGACTACCTTGCTTGGCCATACCTGGTTTGCCATGTCTATGACCATCTATGGAGGAGAAAGCAGCACTGTGATGAACAAGCTTTCCAATGTCAAAAGACATGGGTGAGAGGAGATTTTCCTAAACCCAAACAGGTGTTGAGAGGACTATAGCAGCAGGTACCTACTGCAGAGGTGGAATAATAAGGCAAGCACAGCAGCAGCAAGTGGAAACTCAAATACACTCTAGAGGCTGCTTTGCTGGACAACACTCACTATATATGGATGTTCTAACAAGTTTGTCTGAAAGTCTTAGTACACCTTGATCACACATAATCAATTCTTCTAATTCTATGTAATTGCTAACAAGAGTTAAAAAGTAGTGTTCTAGTGATGTTTCCAACAACTGTAACTTGTCACTTCTTGAGTGTTTACATGGTCTGGGCACTACAAGAGCTGTTTTCAATCCATATCATCAATTCCTCCCGACAACTCTTAAGAAGTATGGGATTGAACAGTCATCAATTGCCTCTCTACCTACCTTCCCCTTTCTTCTTTCCTAGCGGTGCCCAGATTTTCTTTGGAAAAGTAAGGTTATCCCCATTCTGAGCAACATTATTAAAGGGGGACGTATAGTCCCTGACTAGATTAAGCTAATCAGAATCACTCAACTCCCTAGTCTCAAAAATTGATCCAGAGCTGGGCATGTGACATAGCCTGTGTGATCAGCAGCATGGGCTTTTTGGGGATTGCTCGGATGCAAATTCTCCCTTCCTTCACACTGTGTGGCATTGAAATGGAAGGCCTAGTGGGGCTGTAGATGGGAGAGGAGCTGGGTGGGCTGAGGTTGCCCAGACCAGGAAGGAACAGAGCTGCAAGAAGGTTAAAGACGTTGTGGTTGAGGTCCAGATAACATAGTAAAGCTCTGACTCGAGTCAGGACAGGGCAGCTCCACCTCCACCTCCAAACTTCACCTACATGAGCCAATAACACTCCTTCTCAGGGAAAGCTATCTAATTTTATCAGGTGCCATTTCTTCACTTTTAAATTAGTAATGTTATAAACGACTCTATTGGCTTATGATAAGGGTTAAGTGACATAATACATGGCCTGGCAAATATTGACATTCTAAATACTTCTTGCTCTAATAGATTGTGACACTGTACCATCCTCAATACACTCTCATGAAATTGATGCACATTTAACTCTTTTTATTAGGTATATATGCTTTTAAGAGCTTTATGCTACACAAGTATAGACAAGTAAAGTTGTTTATAAAATAACACATTCAATTTTTCTCTTACAAAATTATGCTCATTGTAGAAAATACAAATGTTTTATATTGCTTATAGCTGCACTAAGTGCTTATGGTCATTTCTCTAAAGACTGACATTAGATCTTTGGTCAATAGCGAAATTCTCATTATTTATTGTTCTATGGGAAAATCCCCTTGACTTTGTCCATTTTCTGCCTAATTCAGGAGCATGAGTCATGATAAACACCAAGAGTACTTGTATGAAAACAGTCTGTGTGGACTGGAGTGCTGGCTCAGCGGTTAAGGCACTTGTCTGGCCTGTGCAAGGATGCGGGTTTGAACCCCAGCACCATGTACACAGGCAAGTGTTGAAAACAACGAAAGCCACATGAAAAACTAAGTAAAATGGATTCTCTCTCTCTCTCTTTAAACAACAACAACAACAACAAAAAAACAGTCTGCATGTATATGTGTGTGTGTGTGTGTGTGTGTCTCTTTTTCCTTTCTCACATTGCTTGTGTTTATAGCGTTTAACACAAAAATACAAGTTAGGCATAATCCTTAAAAATTGTTTTATTTTTGCCTACAAAGTATTCATAAAACCACTTACCAAAAAGCAATGAGAGAAAAAAAAAAAACTCTGTCCTATGGTTAACAACTTATGATGCTATTTGTCACAAAAATAGGGAGTTGGAGAAATAAAAGAGTAAATATGTATATAATGAGTTCATCTATATGGTTGCACATCATTAATCTTGCAAGCCCAACTCATGATGATAAATTCATGAAAACAAACAGTAAAAAAATCTTAGTAATAATAAACCATAAACACAATGTTACTGAACCTCAGCCACATCACATCCTCAGCTCTGGTTTGGATGTGACACAAGTGTTTTAAATTGCATTGGGTGGAGGCCCCAGCAGGAAGGAAGCATCGGATATTGCTGGAACATATCTTTGTTTGAGCAATAGCTAATGAGAAAGGTCACCATTATGTGTTGCTTTCAAACACCAGTCTGTTTTGAAATTAGTATCGAACATTTCATCACAAATGCTGATTTATAATCATTGAGGTACACAATCCTGGAATATCCCACTTTTTCCCTTCTCAAGCAGATAGTAAAAACCAAACAGGTGAAAACATAAACTTTGTTCTTAGCACTGTTTGGATCACAATATGTCAGTAAAATATAACATGACTTCCAGTTTATGGGTCCAGAGTTCCTGGTTATTTACAAAATTTCAATAGTGAATTTGAAGCACATGTAGCCTTCTAATTTTCTTCCCTGCTGTTTTAATGTATTTTGTACTCGTGTTTAACTCAATAGCCAATGTTTGAGATGTAAGGCTTTCTGGGCTTTGTTTCCTAATATTTATTGCATCTGTTTAGCAAATCAAACAAATGACACTGAGATCCTAAGAAAGAAAGAGTTTAACTTTTTTCTGTACATAATGTTTGCTGGCAAATGCAATGAACTTCAGAAGACCTCCTCTCAGGAAGGGCTGACCTACACTGAGCACAGTAAAAGCAATACTAGCAGACATTTCTGCCACCAGTTTGGGAGGAAGGGCAGAAATCTACGAAGTATCTCAGTTTATATTTTTGGTTTTCCCTGTTGGCTGGGCTGTTGTATTCCCATGTCCGCAGCACGTTCCACTGTGGGAGCTAGAACTCTCAGAATAAACTTTGGGAAAGGCTGGGTCCACCCTCTGGGGATAAGGGAGCCACGGGGAGGAAGGGGAGGGGGTAAAGGAAAAGGGAAGGGGGCGGCTGTCTTCCTGTGTTTGGATGACCTTTCCTTATGTTTATCTGGAGGGATTGGGCGGCCACGCTGTGTTTGGTGTCAGTCTGCCATGTTGCCTAGTTTTCTGTGGGTAAAGAACCTTTGCCTCTGCTGAGAGAACTAGATTTCACTCTCTGAGTTACTGAGGAACAACAACAACAACAAAACAGTCTACTAGGGGTGCTAAAATCTTTTTAGACATACACACATGCTTGTGTCTAACAGATTCCATAAGAAAAAGACTAAGGTGATTCTTGGAGCCCTTTGAGGAAGGTCCTACCCTACGTGTGCTTTTGCCCTCCTCCTGAGAGCTGGCTGGAGACTGTCTTCTCCCAAATCCTCGTTTAGTGTAATGCCTCCCACCTGTGGGTATTTCATAACTCTTTCTTGAATGAGTGAGTAAATGAGTAGGGCCTTCCCGAGGTGACCAGGGAATAGGTTGAGGGGTCCCTATACTACCTTTTTATTTTTTTATTTAAGTTTTATTTATTTATTTGTTTATTTTTGCCAGTCTCTGCTCAAAGGGCTCTTAGTAGCTGTACTTCAAAGAAAGCAGTTTGAAGCCTCCAGGTCTCACATTCCTGATAGGTGAATCACTAGTTTCTTATGGGTGGGTCAGATCAACTCCTCTGGTTTCCACCTTTCTTTTTAATTTCAGTGCTGACCTCTCACTTGGCTACCCAGAGAAGCTCCCTCCCCAACAATCCTCCCACTCTCCACCATCTAAAGTAGATCCTTCAATGTACCTCTTTTTAAACTCCGTTTTTTTCATAGAACTTCACACTATTTCTAATTATATTCACTTATGTAACAAATCCTTCCTGTATCTGTTTTCACTACTACATTATAGGCTCCTTGGAGACAGGGGACTGTTTGTTTTCTCATCATTGTATACTTAGCATCTGCCACTGTACCTGATGTATAGTAAACATTCATCAAGTATGTGTTAAATGAATGAATGTGCAGATTAGTGAATAAATTGTATTTGAAAAGAGAATCCATATTAGGTTATTGAGTAGGATTGGGGGATGTTTTACTCAGCTTTTTCACTGCTGTAACCAAAAGATTTGACAAAACTGACATAGAGGAAGGAAAGTTTATTTGGGGCTCATGGTTTCAGAGGTCCCAGGCCATAGATGGCTTACTCCATAGCTCTGGGCCCAAAGTGAGGCAGAACATCTCCATGGAAGAGCAAGAAGGAGGAGAGCAGCTCAGGACATGATACTCAGGAAGCAGAGAAAGTTCTACTTACCAGGGACAAAATATAAACCCCAAAGGCACATCCTTAGTGACTTACTTCCTACAGTCAACTCCCCACATGCCTAAAGTTTCCACCCAGTTAACCCATATCAGTGGATTAATGCACTGATTGATTCTATTAATGCTTTCATAATCCATTTCACCCCTAAAGCTTCTTGCATTGTCTTACACATGAGCTTTTGGGGCACACCTCATTTCTAAGCCATAACAAGAGATAAAGGACAAAGTCCAGCCTATTCTAATTTGACTTTGGACACTTTGATGAGTTTGAGATTCTAGAAGTGGAAAAAGTGGTTAGCAGATACAAGTCACATTATGCATTCTACCATTGGAAGCTGGCTAGCACTCTGGGCTCTTGGGAGCCTTGGAAACTTTCTCTTCCAACTCTACTGAAAATAGCAACTTCTTCCACCTTTTCAGTAGAAGCTTTATTCTTGGTCACCAGGTATCCACGCCTCAAAAGGACTCTTGACCTTTCTCTCTTCCTCACACCACACAGTTTCATAATACCTCTTGTTAGTGTTTTCCTTTTCATTCCCATGAGGACTTTTTGATCTTGAGTATTTGTCAGGTTTCTTTTTCTTCCAACTTACAAACACTCGGCTCCAATTACCTTAAAAATAAAAACCAGGAATGTATTAGATCACATCTCTGGATAATTGATGGGGGCAGCTGGCTGCAGACATGTCTAGATCCCAGCAATTGGATGTTGCTCAGGACTCCACCTCTCTTGCCATCTCTCCACTAAGCTTTTTAAATGGTCACCTACAACTCTGGGTTGCAATCTCCTAAAAACACTAAAGAGAACTCTGATTGCACCCATGTGCCATTCCTGAATCATTCACTGCTGGAGAACGGGGGTCTGATTGACCTGGTCTAGGAAACATACCCTTGTGATGTTTGAATGGGGAATGATACAATTGTAGAAAAAGTTCCCCAAGAAGAAGAGGAATTATGGGCTGGGAGTGTAGCCCAGTGGTAGAGTGCATGCTTAGCATGTTCAAGGCCTTGGGTTTAATTCCCAGCATCAAAAATAAATAAATAAAAGATTTATGTTATCAGGATAAACTGTGGTGTTAGATAATTGAAAACCACAAACTGCCTTCCTGCAATGCCCTCCTCTCCGGTACAGTAATAGGCCCTTAACCTGCATGAGGCAGGATAGGATACACAGGGGAAATGAGGATGTGGTATGGAATCAGATTGCTTCCATCCAAATCCTAACTCTTTGTCTTAACAGCTGTGTTATTTTGGGCAAATTAACTTCTTTAAGTCCAATTTTGTTTGATAAAACAATGATGTAAGACATTCAGTGGAATACTATTCAACCCTAAATGGGAAGAAAATTCTGACATATACACACTAAAACACAAGGGAACCTTGAAGACATCACACTAAGTGAAATAGTACAATCACAGAATGAGAAAAAGTTTATGACTCTACTTACATGAAGTACCTAGATTAGTCAAATTCAAAGAAACAGAAAATAAAACGGGGGTTGCCAGGGGATGGGGAGTGGGAAATGCTGTTCAAGGGATACAGAGTTTCAGTTTGGCAAGATGAAAAGAGTCCGAAAATGTGTGGAAGTCAGAGTTGCCCAACAAGTTGAATGTAGCTTACCCTCTTGAAGTGCACACTTAAAGTGACTCAAATGGTAAATTTTGTGTTACATATACCTTACCATAATAAAAAGGAAAAAAGAAATGCCATGAGGGTTCAATGAGACAACAGGGATACAGTACTTAGTACAGAGTGAGCACACAGCAAGTTCTCAAAAAGGCAAAATGTTATTCTCACAAAAGCCCTAAGAGTAAGGTATTAATAGTTCTGTGCTTACAGCTGATTAAATAGAGACTTGGAGATTAAGCAACTGGTCCAAGCCCACCATAATTATGTCACATTATTTCCCAGCATCCTGCTTGCTAACTACTACTGCATAATGTTCTTTTTTTATTAGATGAATATGGAGAGGGGGAGACATTATCAAACTTCAGGAACAAATGTATATATACTTAGTTTTCCAGGGCTAATGCCATATCATGGATGCCCAGCTTGGGTTCCCCATGTTGCTGTTTCCCCCAGGAGAACCCCTGAGTTAAATGGATATCTCAAGGGGGTCAGAGATCTCTTTCTGAGATGATTCCCCCATACTCCCACCCTCCAGTCTCCTAGATATTCTTCCTAAGCCCTCCCCCCACCCTGTCCCTCACCTTACGCCTCCAAGTATCCTAGGGAGTCATCCCCCTGTTTTGTTAAGAATCATACAATTTGAAGGTATTATTAGCTTAGCCATCTAACATACTGCTTCCTGATGTATTCTAGCTTCCACAGATGAGAGAAACCATTCAGCCCTTGAGTCTCTGAGATTGGGATACTTCACTAAGCATAATTCTTTCCATCTCCATCCATTTGATTTCAAAAGCCATAATATCATCTTCTCTAATGGCCGAGTAGAATTCCATTGTATATATGTACCAAGTTTTTGTATCTGCTCGTCAAGTGAGGAACATCTGGGTTGGTTCCATAGTCTATCTATAGTAAATTGCTATAAACATTGATGAAGCGAAATCACTATAATATGCTGATTCTAACTCTTTTGGGAAAATACCCAGGAGTGGGATAGCTGGGTCATAAGGTGGTTCCATCCTTAATTTCTTGAGGATTCTCCACACTGCTTTCCAGAGTGGCTGAACCGGTTTGCAGTCCCACCAGCAGTGTGACAGTGTTCCTCTTTTCCCACAGCCCCTCCAGGATCTGTTGTTAGACTTTTTCATTTTTGCCACTCTAACAGGAGTGAGATGGTATCTCATTGAAGTTTTGATTTGCATTTCCCTTATAGCTAATGATGTAAAGCATTTTCTCATATATTTATGGGCTTTCTGGACTTCCTCTGGTGAGAAGTTTCTTTTTAGATCCATAGCCCATTTTGTTGATTGGATTATTTGTGATTTTGGTGTTTGGTTTCTTTAGTTCTTTGTATATTCTGGATATTAGCTCTCTGTCTGAGGTGTAGCAGGCAAAGGTTTTCTCCCATTCTGTAGGTTCTCTCTTGATGCTCTTGACTAGATCTTTAGCTGTGCAAAACTTTTTAGTTTAATTGCATCCCATTCATTTATTCTTGACTTTACTGCTTGAGCCATGGGAGTTTTGTTGAGGAAGGCACCACCAACTCCTATGTCCTGTAGTGTTGACCCTACTTCTTTTTCTAGTAAGTTTAAAGTTGTTGGCTTAATATCCAGGGCTTTGATCCATTTTGATTTAATTTTTGTGCAGGGCAAAAGATAAGGATCCAGCTTCAGTTGTCTACACGTGGCTGTCCAATTTGTCCAACACCATTTGTTGAACAGGATATCTTTCTTCCACATTATGCTTTTGTCCTCTTTATCAAATAGCAAATAGTTAAAGATATGGGGGTTTGTCTCAGGATCTTCTATTCTGTTCCACTGGTCTTTGGTTCTGTTTTGATACCAATACCATGCTGTTTTTGCTACTACAGCTCTGTAGTATAATTTCAGGTCAGGGATTGAGATACCTCCTACTTCTTCCTTCCTGTAGAGTAATGTTTTGACTAATCTGCATCTCCTGTTATTCCATATGAACTTGAGAATTGCTTTTTCTATATCTGTGAAGAATGCCATTGGTATCTTGATGGGGATTGCATTAAATCTGTATAGGACATATTGATTCTGCCTAACCATGAGCTTGGAATGTTTTTCCATCTACTCAGGTCTTCTGTAATTTTTTTTTTTTTTTTTTTTTTTTTTTTTTTTTTTTTTTTTTTTTTTTTTTTTTTTTTTTTTTTTT